>BTHU01000012.1:33506898-33684398 GCA_036184795.1 Tokudaia tokunoshimensis | reverse complement strand
TTTTCTCTGTGCTTTCTTTGCCAATGGCACCCTGTCCCCCCTGCCTGTGAAGGTCTAACTTGGCAGCCAAAACACCCTCAAAGACCCCTACCTCCACCCCCAGCCCCAGGCAGAATTAGCAATCTTTCTTGCTATGCATTTTAAAGAGGCTGTTTCCTATTCATTTGCAGTGACTTCTTCATTCCAGCAACACCCTGTCTGCACCCGTTCATCATGCATGGGTCCAGACAGACAAACCTGCTTTACTGGCATGTTCTGAAATGGATCAGAGGAACTAGCTAAGTAGCCACCGAAAATAAAGGCAATGGCCTTCATTACAAACAGACCCAGTAGTCACTGTTAAAAATGGATGGAAAAAAGCCAGGTCTTTAATCGCACCACTGGAGAGACAGGGGCAGGAGGATCTCTGAGTTGGAGCTTAGTTTGGTTTATAGAGTGAGTTCCAGGACAGCCAGGTTACATTACATGCACACGTTCGCACGTACCCACTCAGGCATGCACTCACGCATGCACACCACCACCACCACCACCACTACCACCACCACTAAAAACCGAATTCTGTGAGGGTAGGGTAGTAAGGGGAGGTCAAAACAAACAAACAAACAAACAAACATCCTAAAACAAAGAGGACAATCAATTTCTGGAAACACTATATGAATTTTGGAGACCATGGGGGCATCATTCACTTTAGATTCTTGGGTTTTCCTTGTCCATAAAAACCAAAATGCTCCCCTTCAGTTTTGACACACATAAGAAAATGTTAGTAAAGAATCTAAGGTTGCCTTCGGACCGCTGCTCATCCCCAAAGCAAACGCTGGTTGTGTGTGCCCCCTGCTTTGTATCTGTAGAACTACTGCCACAGTGAGAGCAAGTCCTTTTCCTTTCAGTAAAAGCTGCAGCAGCCACTTTCGCGAAGGGAAGAAAGCCGACGCAGACCACCGCCAGGGGAAGGAGGGCGCTGAACGGCTGCACTGGGCTCATACACGGGGCTATTAATCATACAAGAGCCCATTTATGACAAACACAGGTCACTCCCTTTGCATGACAAGGCGGAGGGGTCCACAGAGACCCATTATCCTCCCCCAAAACAGAGCATTGTGGGCGACGTGGGAGAAGCCATATGCTCACACACAAACGGACATTGTAAGGCTGTTTGCACAACCCCGTCCTGCTCCTCGCGGATTTCCTGCCAAGGAGACATTTAGATCTCACAGAGTCCGCACAGCAGACATTGGCTCATTCAATATGGCTTCGGGCAGTGAGCCCCAGAAACCCGGTGCACGGCTCCCTCTGTTGGCCTTACCTGGAACTGCAGGCCAGGGATGCTGAGACTTGTACCTGGAGGATGTTCAGGACCTCAGGCTCTTTTAGCGTTTGCAAAAAAAAAAAAAAAAAAAAAAAAAAAAGGAGGGGGGCAATAGGAATCCTGCAACTGCAACGGATACTATCTTCAGCACTTTTGACAAGTCATATAACCCTTCACATAATGTTTTGTAACCTGAATTCCCGACACTCATGCCACTCATTTAACTGCTCTGAAATCAAATACTGAAGATAAGAGTGCCTGCCTGACACTTGGTGAGGGTAATAACAAAGGGCCTTCTCTGCCTGCTTTCAATAGGATGGGAATAGTCACATCATTCATATGGAGTCAGAAGAGGAAAATACAATATCTACTGGTAATGTCATCATCTTTTGATCAGAACAGGACCTTAACTCCTGGAGTCTGCATTCCCTAACACTGTTGTTGCCTCTATTTTAGACATGACATCGTTGTGTGTTATGTGTTGGTGTGGACAGCTCTGTACATGCCTCTGGATACACTGCTTCACCAGGCATTGGAATAGTATTTGGATTCAGGAAGGCCCCGCATGAAATAGCAGAGCAGCTTTTTACTAGGTTGACGGTCTTAATCAGTGCATTTCATTAACATTCACTTAACCTTTCCTGGTCTGCATTTCACTGAGTAACTGATGACTTCAATAGCTGCCAAACACATGAGTGGCTCTTGCCACAACTGGCATCTCCCTTAAGACTGGCTCGTCTGAATTCTGTCCTGACTAATGGGGGTTGGTTCTCTTTACAGTTGGTATCTATGAGGACTCTAGATGAGATCTCAAAGTACAGGTGCTGATGAAACCCCAGTTTGTAACTCACTGTGACTTCATCCCCTAAAGTCCACACAACGAGGCAATGTTTAGATTCTCTAAGCTTAACTCGTCCATAAATAAAGGCTTGATTTCTCACCTCAGAACCAGCCCTTTCAGTCTTCCCTAGCTCAGTAGATGGCAACTGAGTGAGCTTCCAGATGCTCTGTACAAGGTGCTGATGCTGACTTGACTTTGATTCTTCTCATATCCCACACCTAAGCCAAAAAATCCCATAGATCCCATACCCTACACCTCAGCCAACAGATCCCATACCCTACACCTAAACCAACAGATCACATAGATCCCATATCTTACACCCAAGGCAACAGATCTCAGAGATCCCATACCCTACACCTAAGCCAACAGAGCCCATAGATCCTATACCCTACACCCAAGCCAACAGATCCCATAGATTCCATACCTTACACTCAAGCCAACAGATCCCATAGTTCCAATACCCACACCCAAGCCAACAGATCCTATAACTCTACTTTTGAGACAGGTCATGAGTTCAATTCTTTCACACTGCCTCCCACTGTCCTAGTCAGGGTTTCTATGCTGTGACAAAACACTATGACCAAAGTCAAGCTGGGGAGGAAAGAGTTTACTCAGCTTACACTTTACCTCACAGTTCATCATCAAGGGAATGAAATCAGGACAGGAACGCAAGCAGGGCAGGAACCTGGAAGAAAGGATTGATGTAGAGACCATGGAGGGGTGCTGCTTTGACTTGCTCCACATGGCTTTCTCAGCCTGCTTTCTTATAGAACCTAGGAGCACCAGCCCAGAGATGGCAATGCCCACAATGGACTGGACCCTCCCCTATGGATCACTAATTGAGAAAATGTCCTATGTCTGGATCTTATGGAGGCACTCCCTCAACTGAGGTGTCTTCCTCTCTGATGATTCCAGCTTGTGACAAGTGAATACACAAAATCAACCAGTACACAGACCAAGCTGGAATCCACCATCCCTTGCCAGAGCATCCCGAGTGTCTTCCTGGACAGGTCTCCAAGCCCTACTCTTGCCCACTCCCAACCACGCAGCTACCCCTGTCCATCAAGCTACTATAGCCTTGTGTTTAAAATCACCCCCAGTCACCTCTCAGCTTAAATCTCTTCAGCAACCTCCACTTCGCTAACCGTCACAGTCAGCAAGATCCTATGGAGTGTGCTCACCAGCTAAGGCTTCACCACTCTGCTTTGGCTGCCTTGGCCTTGTCCCTGTGTTCACTCAAGGTTATCCCCCACCTCTAGCTCTTTCTCATCCTTGTTAGTCCTGTTCCAAATGTTTTTCTCCAGGTCTCTGCTCCGTTTGATTTTCTGTGGTGCCCAGCCTAACTATTATGTCCACAACAGTACTTTGCCACACACCACCCCCAGGACTCTTTATTTTTATACCTATCTCTCCTAATTTATATGCTCTTAAATATCCCAAATAGAGTATCTATCTGTCTGTATGAATATATCTGTCTCTCTCTGTATGTGTGTATATATGCACACACATACATACACACACACCTCTCTCTCTGTCTTTGTCTATCTGTCTCTGCCTCTCTGCCTCTCTGCCTCTCTCTCTCTCTCTCTCTCTCTCTCTCTCTCTCTCTCTCTCTCTCTCTCTCTCTCTCTCATATCAAAACAAGTTTCTGGTACTATGTCTGGAGGCCCTTGAGTGTGGTCCAAACATCAGGCCTCTATCTTTACTCCATCTGTGCCCTACATTTCCACTGACAAGACCAGGATGGTACTGGGAAGTTTTGGCAGTCAGAACACATGGTTCATGTGTATTGAGTTATAGCCAAGAAAACATGAAACTGAATACGTATTCTTACATAGGGATCTGGTTAACAATCCCAGTCCCATACACTGTGTGCATTCTCTATTCGACACTGTGCTGAATAATTCATGGATATTGTCAAATTGCACCCACAGGGCTACTCGTGACTTACAAGTAAGAAGATGGATGTAAGTTGAGTAGCTTGCATAGTTATAGCCAGCAACTGGCAGAACCAGGATTTGAGCACAGGGTTTCCCAGAAAACTCACACTTGAAGCCACTGTGTTAATCCACTAATCTGATACTCTAGAACTCTATGTTTGGAGGAACAGAAAATAGCTTAACACATGGCTTGTGGCTTCTGGCAAGGGAAGGAGAATGACATTGCAGAAGCCACACCCAGGAAGCCATAAAACAGCTTGTGCATTCAACTGTATGAGCATGATTCCATTTTAAAAATTATGTAAGTGGCGCTGACCAAGCTTCCTGGGTGCCAGACTAGTGATGTGGGCCTCAGAAAAGTAACAGGAGGCTTATTTGGAGGGAGAAGTCATCCCAGTGGAGAAAAAGAAGGGCATCTTGTGTTCATGAGGGCAGTACATCACCATAAGGTCTGTTCTTGTGTATCAAAGGAGAGAAGTCCATTGAGCTGGCTAGGGATTTGGTTGTTTAGGAAGCCTGCAACCTAACAAGCAGGGTAGAAATGTGGTTCAGGCCTTTGGTGCAAGATATCAGTGGCTACACTGATGCTAAGTCAGAGAGTTAAACTATGTCAAAATCTCACTTCAGTTATCTTTTGGCCAAGTTGCTGTTTAAGAAGGCTGTTTTCTTGCACGGAGTCTCTGTCTTGATCATCTATTACCCAGTGGCTGGATGAAACACTTCCCTGTTCCAACGATCTAGATTTTACCCAACGAGCATGCCCAAATTCCCAACATAATTGAAACAGCCTAAGGTCAAACCACCAGATATGCTAATCAGAGAGGGGTCGCCGCTCAGGTATAAGAAGTGAGCTGAGGAGCAGCAGCAGCAGCTGTGCAGAACACCAACAGGTCTATTCCCCAAAGCCTCGTGCATGTTAAACTCCTCAAGAAGGACAGTGGTGATAGGTCACATCCTTCATGTACCATGATGTACCTCGACATGGTAAGAAGGATGAACAGGGTGCAAAGAGCTTATTTCTAGGAGGGAGACATACACAGAATGGAAAGACCCACAGAGAAGTTGCTCTCCATCCCTTCTGTACATCCAAGTCATCACACATCACGAAAGGTACCAATATGCTAACTACAAATCACTTTTATGTATTTCCATGAAGCAGGCTCTGCTACTGGGACTGCTCAGCTTAGTCTACGGGCTAAGACAGTTCGTCTCTAACTCAAACACTTTCCCTCTGGGATTCTTGAAGTAACTGAAGACATGCCATATTTCTAGTCCCAGGAACTCAAATGACATCTCCCTGTTTTATAGTAATAGTAAATTGTAACAGAAAGGCACTAAGTCAAGAGGGTTTTATAAGTATCAAAGTAGTAATAGTCACAGCACTCTTAATAGTGACCCAGAGGCCTTTGGAATTACTTACATTGCCCAGGGGGTGGCAGCATCTACTTGGAAGATGTTGTAATCTTTGCCACAATGTCTAGAAATTGTAAGTGTAATTGAAATTTTGATCTACTCATGTTTTAGCTCAAATTTAACTCCACCCACCTCTCACTTCCACTCACACTCAATACCTCCTCACCCTTGCCTTCTGTCTTCATGATAGGACTAGACTCCTCCTCCTCCTTCTCCTCCTCCTACACACACACACACACACACACACACACACACACATGTGTCTGGTGAGCTGTTTGAGCTCTGGATCCCATTACTAAAGAGTAAGCAGAAAGTCAAAAGTCTAAGTCCATGCACATCAGCCCTACACACCGAGTAGGGCAAGTGAATGCTTCACAGATGATGACACCACCCCACAGTGTGAGCAGGTGGCACACATCTGGCTGCACTGTGAGAAGGCATCAGGCTGACGCACAGAATGGTACTTATGGCCTCCGTCTTCAGGTTAAGTGGGCATCGCTCACAGTTTTCTTCCAGGTAAAGACACACACTCTTCAGAGATGACAGTGAGTGTCCTGCTACTGAAATCCCAGAAACCCATAGGCCCTTCTCCTTGCTACTTCCGCCCAGTCCTCCACCAAAGTCAAGTGTGCCTGATCAGATGACCAGCCAGTGACTGTCAGCACTGTGCTCAATGTGAGGTGCACCACACAGCAGAGCATCTCACAATTCTTTTCATAACCCTGAACTCAAGTGGGTGTGTTTGAACTTGAGTTTTTTTTTACTTATTCACTTTACATCCAGCTCATTGCCCTCTCCCAATTACCCCCTCCCACAATCCTTCCTTCCCACCCCCTTTCTTCTCATCTGAGTAAATAAAGATCCCCACTGGGTGTCCCCCTACCTTGATACATCAAGTCTTTGCAAGGCTAGGCGCTTCCTCTCCCAGACAAGGCAGTCCAGCTAGAAGAACACATTCCACATACAGGCAACTGTTTTGGGGATAGCCCCCATTCCAGTTGTTTGGGACCCACAAAGCTGCACATCTGCTACATATGTGTGGAGAGGCCTAGGGTCAGCCCAAGTATGCTCTTTGGTTGGTGGTTCAGTCTCTGAGAGCCCCAAGAGTCCAGGTTAGTTGACTCAGTTGGTCTTTTGTGGACCCAGTTATACTCCTCCTGGGCATCTACTCTAAAGATGCTCCAACATCCCACAAAGACTCAGCTATGTTCATATGAGCATTATTCATAGTACCCTGAAACTGGAAACAACCTTGAATGAATAAAGAAAATGTGGTACACCTACACAATGGAATACTATTCAACTATTAAAAACAAAGACATCATGAATTTTGTTGACAAATGGATGGAACTTGAGAATATCATCCTGAGTGAGATAACCCAGTCCCAAAAGGACATGTGTGGTGTATACTCACTCATAAGTGGATATTAGCCATAAAATACAGGACATCCATGCTACACTTCACAGACTCAAAGAAACTAAATCAGAAGGAAGGCACAAGAGAGGATGCTTGAATCTCACTTAGAAGGGAGAATAAAATAGTCATAACAGGCAGATTGAGGGAACTGGGTGGAAGAAGGGATGGAGAAGAGAATGGGGGGGTTCAGGATCATGGGTGGGGAGGGACAGGAAAGATGCCCAGAGGCCATGAGAATGAATGACAATCTGCAACTGACAGGGATAGGGAGGTGGGGAGGCATCTCCAGGACAAGACAGAGACCTGGGATAAGGGAGGCACCCAGGAATCAATGGGGGTGACCTTAGCTGTGACTCACAATATTTGGGATACAGAACCTGAAGAGGCCATCTCCTGTAACCAGGCAGGAACCCTAGTGGACTGATAGGGACACCAACCCACCCACAAAACTTCCTACCCCAAATTTATCTTGTCTGCAAGAAATACAGGGATGGGGATGGAGCAGAGACTAAAGAATGGCCATCCAAAAACCGGCCCAACTTGAGACCCATTCTGTGGGCAAGTATTAATCCCTGACACTAGTAATGATACTGTTATACTTGATACTGTTAGTCTAGCATGACTGTACTCTTGAGAAGCTCCACCTAGCAGCTGACTCAGACAAATGCAGACACCCACAGCCAAACAGTGGATGGAGATTGGGGACTCTTGTGGAAGAATATGAGGCAGGGTTGTGGGCCCTGAATCTAGTATAATCTTGAGTTCTTGTGCTAGATATTTCTGTTAAAATGAGGACCTTAAATAGACGAGCTTGCAATTAAGCCTTTCCTCCACTAGAGGGCATTATCGTCTCACGTGAGAAAGGACAGTTCAGTTTTGTGTACAAAAATCAGTTTGCAAAGAGAACAAAGCAGGATCCACTGCAACGCCTGCAATATCATTCCAAATAATATATAGTTCTGGAGTAAAGTTTTTGAACTCAAAGCTATAACATCCAATACTTAACATGGCCACTCAATTCCTGCTCATATGTAATTTCAGAATCGTGAGTCTTAAAGTCTAGTCTGCCAGAAATGGAGGCAAGGTTTTGGAGAGGGGGGAATAATGAATAGATTTAGTCATTTGGCCCTACTCTGCCTCCTTGATGAATTTCTAAAACCATATTTCCAATGAGGAAAACATCTGCCTTATGGCTGGCCTGACTTCAGTTGGGAAGTGTAGGTGTTCGAAAGGGCATTGCATGTAGCACAGAGGATCAGCACAGCGTGTCTCCCCAGCTCAGGAATACTGGGATCTGGTGAGATGGAGAGATGGCCTAGTGGGTAAGAGCTCTTGCTACGCAAACACGAGGACCTGAGTTTGAATCCCTAGCACCACAGAAAAGCCAGTGTGGTCATAAAAGCCTGTAGCCCCAGTTCGCTGAGTAAAGGCGCGGCAGCTGTGAAGACTACCTGCAAAATAGCTCCAGGTTCAGTGAGAGACCTTGCCTCATGATTAAGGTCGAGGGTAATGAGGCATGGCATGGGCTATCCTCCTTTGTCCTCAGCATAGGTGCCTGAGCACTCCCCCGCCCCCTCCCCCACATGTAAATATCCATTCACGTAACACATGCATGCAACACATGTACATACACATACACACAATACTGATACTGTAAAAAAAAATCTGCTTGAAATGCCATCAGAAGAGATCTTTCCATTTATAGTCTATCCCAGACCTGTACTTAGGGGTGGAGAGAAGCCCAGTAGCTTCCACAATAGATGCTTCTGCAGGAAGCATTGTGGTACACAAGAGAAGCGACACAGTCCCCAAGGAACTCCCCTGTTTAGATGAATGAACCAAGGCTATGACGGAACCCAACAAACAAACCCGTAAAGTTTATCTCCGGATTTCTCTTCAGACCCAGCCCAGCAGCTATTGAGGACAGGCTGGCTCTACTCCATCTTCTTCCCAGTCCCTACGCTAGCCTTTCCCAGGGTGGTGTCTGCAGGCCACACTGAGCACTCACGCAGTCTGAATGTTTTGCCTTCCCCTCTCTGCAGAGCCTGCAGGCAGCTGGCATGTGGTTGGAGCTATTCTTTAATTCCGCTGGAAGATAGCAACTCAAGCTCTTGGTGTAGAGTTGGCCCTGGGTGCATTCTTTCTGAGAATCTGGCTCAGTGGAGCATCCTTGAAACCACAGTTCTGAGGCAAAAGCTCTGGCTTCAGCAGACCCACAAGCTACTCTCAGTCAGTGACTCTGATTCCTCTATGGGAGACAGGTAGGAGGTTCAGGTCTAAATAGAGGAAGAACTGGAGTAGTGGTAAGAGATATGCATGGGCAAGCTGTCCTGGAGGAGGTGTCATCACACCCACAGCTACTTCAGCTTCTTTCCTGTAAGGTGAAGGATCTATAATCACTGTCATCATACAATAGGGCCAATTGGGTTCTCGTAAGACGGTCTTCTCTACATTGTACCCCCTCCATCATCTGGGAGTGTGTATGTGTGTGTGTGTGTGGAGGGTTGTCTGTCATGCATTGGGCACCTTGCTGTTTCCTGTGGGCGGTTTCTTACTTCCTGTCATTTTCAGATAGGGTCTCACTTACAGCCTAATCTGGTCTCAGAGTCACTGCACTTCTTTGCCAAGATTGACTGTAGGTGTGAGCCACTTTACCTGACCAACAAAGTGATTTTCAGGGCTTTGGGTCTTAGCTCCTTTTCCATTGCTGTGCTAAAACACTATGACTAAGGCAGTTTATAAAAAAAAAGGGTTTAACTGGGAGTGCGGTGGACATTTGTAACCTCAAAGCCTACCCTAGTGACACACCTCCTGTAACAAGGCCACACCTCCTAATGCTTCCCAAACAGTTCCACCAACTGGGACCAAGCAGTCACCCAATCTACCACAGTCTATTTCAACCTCAGGTTACTTGGTTCTCAGTAGAGAGTGGAAAGCAACTGAAGGGACAATGGAGGACACATGCCTGTCATCCCATGACTTAGGAGACCAACCACGGCTACTATATTTGACCCTGTGCCCTCAGGGAAAAAAAAGCAAAAGCAAAAGTCAATTTGTTCAACGCATTATCAGTCATGTACTCACATAGCCACAGCAAGGGTCACATCTCTCTTCCTAGCCACCTTTACCTGAAAGCTGGTGGAATGCACATCTCTTTTCTGGCTCTTTCTAATCCCTCTGAAAAGCAGATTTTAAAAATTATTATGCATGTGTGTGTATGTGTTCATGTGTGCACAAGTACGTGTGGGTAGGGGAGGGGTTGAGTGTAGGCTCGAGGACACCATTAGGTGTCATCTCCAGGAGTGCCACTCTAGTCTACCAATAGGCTAGAATGGTTGACTGTTGATCCCCAAGGACCTCCTTGTCTCTGCCTCCCTTGGATTACAAGCTTACACTACCACACCCAGCATTTCCACATGGATTGGTTCTGGCTTCAAGGTCAGGTCCTTATGCTTATGACAGGTTTTTCTTGCCCATAAAGAATTCTAGAGAAGGACTTCACTATACTTTATTTCTAGTTATGAAATACAAAACATTTTTTTTCCTCAGAGTTTTCTGGATCCTTGATGCTCTAAGCCTAGTGTAGCAGCCTTGGCACCCACTCACAGATTCATCACATCTGTAGAACTGCAGGCCCCGCCCTGTATTAATGCCCCCCAGGTGCTTCAAAGTTGGAGACCACTGCACATCCCCCATCTCAGGACTTGAAATTCCACCATCAAATTCCCTTTTTAACCTTGTCTCCCTGAACCACTCTCATGCTGCCTTGATTTGCTTTTAGTCTTATAAGTAGGCTCATTGATCCATCTGGCTTTGCACAGATAAAAATGTACAGAGATAAGAGCTGTGAGTGGGCCTACCTTGGGCTGTCTTTCCACACACCATTTCATTCCTTGAGCCCGAGAATGCATAGCTATAGTCAGAACCCTTTCCATTATCAATATTGTCAACACTGCTGACTGTCCCGTCTACATTCTCTCTCTTCCTCTCCCCCTCCTCCCCTCCTCCCTCTCTCTCTCTCTCTCTCTCTCTACCCCCCCCTCATCAGATAGAAGTGGTACCCGACAATCTCCCATACCTTCTACATAGTATACTTTTATGAGATTCCAAGGCAAAACTCTCTACATAAATCTTTGCTATGGAAGGAAACACAGGCTGGCCTGGTGACACATGCCTGTCACCCCATCTCTTAGGAGACAGACAGAAAAAAAGATCAAGTTTGAGGCCAGCCAGGGCTACCAGGTTTGACCCTGTGACCTCAGGGGGAAAAAAAACAAAAGAAAAGTCAATTCGTTCAATGCAATACTTTTGAAAAGTTAAGAAAGCAGAGAAGAACCAGCTTGTTGTATGAAGCAATTATTTCATCCAGTCCTAGCATTTTATACTCACTCATTGGCCAGGCGACTAGGGACAATCTGAACAGAGACCAGCAGCCCAGCCCCTGGAACCTGGCCCGGGTATTAGCTGGTAAACTGCCCCCAGTAGGCAGCATCTTCCTCCCCCTCCAGGCCCAGCACGTTGGCATGGTGATGTCTGCGACAGTCTTCACTTGATTCATCTCTTCCCGTTCCTTCTATTATCACTGTGTGAGATCTTGCCCCAGTAGGACAGAGCAATCCTGAGGGTAAGATCTGATGTCATGAAGGGAACAGGCAAGTCTTTGTTGAGCCCTTCAAGGGTCCAGGCCAGCCGGGCTCAGGCTGCACAGGAATGGGGGAGTCTGCTGGGCCAGTTCAGGAGCCTAGTGCAGCTAAATCCCTCCTGCTGGGACCCCCCACTTTTACAAGCTACATCCTCCTCCTCCAGCAAAGAGGGATTACAGCCAGGGCTTCAAATAGAAGTGACTGTCCCACCGGCTTAAAAAAAAAATCTTCACAGAATAGTTTCCCCTCCTGGCTGATCTGTCCCACTCACAATGGCACCCTAGACCTTCGTGATCCTCAGACCACCCCCTCTGCCCACCACTCCCTCAGCCTACCGATTTTCTCCTGACCCTCAAGCTCCACCCCTCCCCTGAGAACTTCCTTGTCCACGATTGCTCCTGCCTCTGGTGGCCTAACCCCCCCCCCCCCGCCCCCTCGGTTGATGCCGCAGGCTACTGATACCTGACAGGGCGGGCTCATCGCTGTAGCTGCCCAGCTCTGTGCCTTCGTTCCCTAGCACTTCAATATTCTATACACGGGAGCTGGTGAATGCGCAGGCATTCAAAAGCTGAATGGCTCTGCTGCCCAGAAGCCTACTTCCAGAAGGAAATCCCAGAAGCTTTAGGTCAAAACCCAAAGAACAAGCACTAGCTAAGTTCGTACTGCAATCCAGACACTGCCCCGAGCATTTGCACGGATTAACCCGTTCAGGGACCGGAGCCTTCATGTGCATGCACGTGTAGCTGTTTTCTCACTTTATTTCTGTAGATGCTCAGGATTCAAGAGCTTGGAGAACATACCTATAAGTGCCCCTCAAAATGCCCCATTATATATGAATTATGTAATGGCTGCTATTTGAACCAATCCCATCCATCCCGTAAGGTGTACACTATTTGTAATGTGGGAATCCCGGGAAGTAGGTGTAAAAGACTCTGCTAATGTCATCTCGAGTTCCCAGGCTGTCTGTATCCCATGTGTCTGCAAATACAGACGGGTGGTAGGCTGCCTGCCATCCCTTGAGCTGGAATGCTCACAAGGGGTTCTGGTGAGAGGCCGATGATGGTCAAGCCAGAGTCCTTCGTTGAAATACAGCTGGAGCCATTCTATGTGGCATTTGCCAGCTTGCACCCACTCCCAACCCCGGAATGTTTTCGGACATTACAAGTTAGCTGACATCTCCAATCCCAGGGCCAGAGGGTCGGCATCTTAGGCAGCTCAGAAGACAGGCTGCCTCAGCCTCGGGGCTTACTTAAAATCCCCGAAATGCTCTACTAGCTCCTAACCCAGAGGAGGAGAAACAAACATAGAGCCCCAGTGTGTCCAGGGGCCCAAAAGACAGGGGCTGAATGGGGACTGCAGCTGAACTGCAGGCTCCCAGCGGCAGTATCCCCTCCACCCCCTCTAGTTTCTCTTCTTCCTGTGTCCTGTAATACTGTGAAGCGCTACAAGGAGGCAGCACTGTTGGAGGGAAAACAAAACAACAACAACAACAACAAAAACCTTTGTAGTGGGATCATTCAGAAAGGGTTACTTAAGGTGCGCTATCTGGGGTGGATTGGGGGGCAGGGTTAAGGAGCATATAGCAGGGCTGTTCAGGAGAAGCCTGTGAGGGAACCTGCCTAAGTAATGTGTGTGTGTGTGTGGGGGGGGGTCATGGTGAGTGGGAAGGGGTCTCCCTAGGTCTCCATAGAAACATCTGAAGAGAATACTGGTGCCCCCTTTCTCCATGTCAGTTCTTCTTCCTAGGATCCTCTCAAATCCTTTTGTCAAAAGAAGACCTCACTCCCCATGAAGACGTGGGTGATAGAAAGTTTGGCCTGAATTCTCTTGAGAGAAGAGAATTCACAAAGCCAGGTATCCATCTGCAACCTCAGTCCACCAGGACAACTTGGATGCCAAGAAGCGAGAGGCCAGATATGCTCTTGTTGCAGGGAGGGAAACGAGTCTTCAAGAGACTCCATCAGCCCATCAGAACCTCCAGCAACACATGCAGGCTTCAGAGCCTCACTGTTGAGCTGTTCATGGCCATGAGAACCACCGAAACCTGGCTGAGTTCATCATGAGTCTGAAAGAACAGAAGGCTACGTGGCATCTGGAGCTAGATCCGGCCTCCTCACACGGCGGTGTGTTTCCTGTCCCTGGAAACTGTGGGCAGACACCCGAACAGCAAGACGATGCATTCAGAGAGTTTCCACATCTGAGTCTCGTCTGCTATCACTCTCTGTGGTTCTGCATCTGAGAGTATTAGGTAAGGCATGCCCAAGGACACAAAAATACCTCATCTGACGAGAAACTCTGACCGTTTATAGAAAGGTTGACATACCATGGAAGAGGGCATGATTCCAAGGTTTGGATGTTGACTTCCTAAGAGCTGTTGAACCTTGGGTGAGCTATGTCACCAGTCTGAGCTTCGGTTTCTTTGCGACCCATCCTACTGCTCCCTCTTAGTGTAAAAATAGCATGCAGGGTACTGACCTTGGCGCATTTAAAGAAGCATGTAGGTGGTAAGCTTAATTCTCACCCACCTATTCATCTTCCTGCCAGCAAAGGCATGGAAAGTTGATTTCACCAGGCTCTGTGCTAGGTTCTCGAATAAATTTAATACAATGTATGCAAACACACACATACACCCATATACAACCGGTATATAGAATGTATGTGCACAAACCAATCTCCTATCTACATACATGTATATCGACATACATGTCTCACCTGTCTCTCTCTGTCTCTGTCTCTCCTAGAGAAAGAGAGAAGGGTTGGTTTGCACACTCGCAAAAGCAGCAGCAGATCCCTCTCTGGGATGCTGCATTTTTACCACTAGGGACCTACAGTGCAACCTGGACAACAGAGATGGCACTATTGCTGCTGCTGCTGCTGCTCCTCCTAATGCTTCCTCCTCATCCCCTTCCTCCGCCCCCTCCTTCTCCCCTTTCTCCTCCCTCTCCTCTTTCCCCTCCTCCTCCTCCTCCTAATCCACTTTCTACTTCTTTTCTTGGTGCCTCTTATCTTATTATGCTCACAGATTCCTCCATGGGGTCAGAGAGGAGATCAAGGCAAATTAGTCAATTTGCTGCTTGTTAGTCACCGCTGGGAACAGGTGGGAGGATGAGGAGGCAGCTCCTAATGGATTTTTAAAAAGTGAGTTGAGGCATGATCTTCGCATGACACGTTCTCTCCACTCCTATCGCGGAGACTTGGGCATCGGTCCCTATTTATAGACAGTGTTTCTGTACCAGGCACACTTCTCTCCCAACTCCTAACTCCTACTCATTCTTCAATGCCCAGCTCATATGGACCCCATGAAGACCTTCTCTGACATCTATGGAAAGAGACGGCATGAGTCTCAGCCTGCCCACACCACTCTGTCCATGCCAGGGTTCCTATCTATGAGCTGCTCCTCTGACTACTGGTTCCCTTGTCTCTGTCCAATAATTGCATACTCCTTGAGTATGTCCAGTTATTGGCATTCACAGGCCAACCTCAGTGCCTGGCTGAAGGAAAAAGCACATAGTGTATTTTTTTTTTATATATTTTTTTTTAAGATTTATTTTATGTAAGGACACTGTAGCTGTCTTCAGACACACCAGAAGAGGGCGTCAGATCACTTTACAGATGGTTGTGAGCCACCACGTGGTTGCTGGGATTTGAACTCAGGATCTTTGGAAGAGCAGTCAGGTGCTCTTACCCACTGAGCCATCTCTCCAGCCCACATAGTGTATTTTTTACAAATGCAAAATTTATAAAGAGAGACTTCTATTTTGGCATCAGGTTTTCCAACTGAAGAAAAATGTAAAGGACCCAAATTCCATCATCTCTGCCTCTGTAACAACAGTATGAATGTTAGCCAGGCAGCCCACCTATTAGAAAGAAGGCTTCAGCTCTATCTATCTCTCACAGCAAGACAGTATCCTACTGCTGTGCTCCCTACTCACTGGGTGGTGGAAAGGACCCTTGTATCCATTGCCCACCATGAAGACTCCGTACAATGTGAGAATCTCCTTTAGACCTCAGAAGACTGGGTCTTCCAGGAGGAAAAGGCATAAAGTTAGTATTCAAAGGAATAAGAAGGGAGGGGGCAAAGGAAATCAAGCCCTTTCTTTTCTGAAACCCCAATCCTATCAGACCATGTAGTTTGTGTGACTGTCTGTGTTCATGTGTATTTGGTTACACATATATTTCTGTGGATGTACTGTCTGTGTGTGGGTTCATGTATTTGGGTACACATATATTTGTGTGTGTATGTGTGCAGGTACATGTACATGGGTATGTAGTGTGCACATGTATATATGTATTTGGATACATATATTTGTGTGTGTGTGTATGGGGGGTTGTTGTTTTGGGAGAGAGAGAGAGAGAGAGAGAGAGAGAGAGAGAGAGAGAGAGAGTAGAATACAGGGTTCTACTAGTCAAGAACTGGCCACCTAATTTTGTTTTTACCCCTGTCTTGGGACATACCAAGTAGGTGAGGCTTCCTGGCTAGCAAGCCCTATGGGCCATCGGTCTGTGATACGGCAGTGTTGGGATTTTAAGAGTGGGTCACCACGCCTGAATCTGTTTCACATGGGTTCTGGATATCAAGCTCAGCTCCAGTACCGTGGCAACCAGGCCATACCTCCCCAGCTCTGGCAATCCATTTTTGCTTAATATCTGTCAAGAACACGGCTGGCACAGTCCTCAGATAAGCTTAAACCACCTGGCCTGGATGACAAAGTCCTGTTCTCACGGTTCTGCCTCTGTAGAGGGTTCTCAAGCTCTAGCTGCAGCCACTAGGAAAGCAGAGTCCACACCAGAGCCAAGGCCATTGCCCTGTTGTTCCGGCTCCTACAGATTCCCCACATCTTACCATGAAGATGTGGCCTCCCTGCTCTTTACTTGTCGATTTCCTGACTAGGTCTGACAGGAAAAACAGCCCCAGGAGCTTCTCCACTCTGGCCTTTGGACGCACTGGGTCTGAGTCAGTGGCCTTTCCTTGGGTTCCCCAGCACTCTTTTGGCCTTACTGCTGGTAACTCTGGTGCACGCTATGGGGCCTGGTAAGCTCACAAGTAAGCAAGGCGTGGGCGCAGACTCTAATCAGCAGTTCTGCTGAAGACTGAGTGTAGGTGCTGACTGAGAAGAACATCCAAACATTCATGGAATGAAGTGATCTCCCCTCCGCCTGAAGGCAAGTCCTGGCAAAAGCATATTATGTAAATGACCTCCAGAAGCCCTGGTAGAAATGATCTTTCTGTGGTTCTGGGAGGAAAAAGGGAAATATCCAATTTTGGCAAAATTGGTTGTACTCTGATCAAATTAGGGTAACTATTCACCTTGATCTAACCTATTGAAGAACTTCTCCACAGAGCTGTGAAGGAGCACCAGGAAGACTCCTAAGGCCAGGGCCAAGTCTCACTCATCTCCAGTTTTAGGAGTCTGAAGCCCAGGAAAAGGCTTGTTGAATGGATGACTAATACTCCATTAGGTAAGAGCACTTATCTTTGTGTCTATTTAGGGATGAGGCTTTGACACGTACTGGGGAAGAGAGAGGAATGGTGAAGGCAAAGTTAGCCAGGACATCAACACTGCAGTCCTGACAGTGGCCTTCAGGGATTCTCACTACCTGCCCACACTCCCCTGCCTTCACCTCCTTCCACTCTGCCTGCAAGCCTCCGCTCCAACCGCTCCAACCCCCACCAGCTACTTTTAGCTTCAGAAAGGCCAAGCACAATCCCCTGGAGCCTTTGTCTCGCAATTCCTTCTCACTTCATTATCCCTCATCTTCCAATCCTGCTGAGATAACTCTTTATCAGGAAGGAGTCTCCCCGCCCAACCCTTGTAGCAATACCTGTTCGAGGACAGCCTGACCCCTCTGGCTTAGCTCTGTTTAGCTATTTTTGTTTGCTCTATTTTTCCCCTGTTGTGCTGAATGCGCCTTCTATAAAACTTGTACACATGCTAATCATTCCTGATCCCGGGCCTTACTCAGATGCCAGTTCCCTGCAAATAGGAACTTTGTTTTGCTCTGCACTTTTATCCTTAGTGCTAAGAAACACCTGCCACACGCCACATAACACATGCTCTACAAATATTTGCTGAATGAATGGATGGCTGGGGTGTGTGGCAAATGCCCCTAACAGCTAACAGCCAAGGAAGAACTTCTGGAGGAGACTGTAGTTAGAACTGAACTTTCTGGCCGAGTCCCAAATCAGAACACCTGCCCCAAATCACATGATCCTACCTCTGGACCATAGGCATGGGCTGATATGAAGGGAAGGGATTTCTGGAAGGGAGAGAGCTTATCGTTGGAAGGTCAGGGAACCAAGGATGTGGTTGGGAAAGGGATGGGTCTTGAAGGTGCATATGGCAGCGCAGACAGAAAGCTTTCCAAATGGCTAGGCTGTTGAGGATGCCCTGGCCCAAGCCAAAGAGAAGCCTTGAAATACCAAGCCTGATGACAGCCTCTCCTTCTTTAACTGCTGGGGACTGACTGATGTTGGGGACAGCGTCTGCCCACAGATTATAGGCACACAGTTCACAGAACCCATTATAGGGCTAGAGCTGTGATTAAGTAGCTGTGCAAAAGTTGGGTGGAGAAAGGATCTAACCTCTGCTGTGGTTCACTGGAAGTAAAAAGCTATGTCAACCGATTATGTCCTTCAGCCCTCCCCGGCAGCTTCGGACACAATAGCTGTCTCCTGCCTACAGGTAGAGAGACACAGGCTCAGCAACTTAGCAGTAATGTAAACAGAGTCACTGAGTCAATACAGAGCTGAGTACACGCTAGGCTTATTCTAATTCACAGCTCAACGCACTCGTCTCGTTTCTTTGGGATGGTACCGCGGCTCAGGAAGCACTGTAGAGAAAAAAGACAAGAGGAGGAGAGGAAGGCAGGGAGCCCAAGACTAGGCTATTCATCCAAGAACCAACAAGAAACAAGTGTGGAGCTGAAGATTCTGGGACCTGACTCTGGGTCACCTTAGTGGTCACCTGACTCGGCTCTGTCCTGTCTTATACTCATGAACTCCTAATTTTAGCTTTCAAGGAATATGAAGATCATTTTTGTGAAAAGAGAGATTCAGCACAGAGGGTACAGATAGGTAATGCCTTTCAATGTAATAACATTGCCCTCCTGCTCCCTAATCTTATGCTGTGCCCCAGGTCCACCTAAGAAAGATGTGCTAGTAAGTTAAGAGTTCAGAAAGCTTAAACCCACAGATCTTTAGTCAAATGGGGAGGCTTGTCAGCCCACATCATATGCAAATTCAGTGAAGAAATTCAAATAGACTATGTACTACTCGTAGAAAGACGAAAACTGTCAGGTATAAGATGGGTATAAGAGAAACACATGTAGTTAGGAAAGGCACAATGAGAAAGGCACACATGCTACAGCCTGTGTATTACAAGTGTCCTTGGATGTCACCTCCACGAATTGCACTTCTCCCTAAAACTGTTGCAAAGAGGAAGCAAACCAGGCCTCTCATAGGACACCAAAATTTCTCCTCAGGTGGAGAACTTGTGCTGGCCTCAATTTGCTTAGCCAATAAAGGATGAACTGTGCTTCATCTTAAATGGGTGATACAAGGGGAAGTAACTAAAACTCCAGCTCTACTATACTCCTTCCCTGAGCATCATGCTAATCTTCTTCATGTCTTAGCATTCTAGACACTCAGAGAGGCACAGACACCATTGAGGATACAGCTAGATAAAAGCCCAGAGGCCTCAGACCATTTCCTAATCACAGCTTCCTCGGAATACATGTCAATTCTTATTTATGTCCCTTTTCATTTGGTTTTTCTGCAGACACAGTGTCAGGAGCCACAGCTTCTAATCAAAGATGACAAACCCTTGTACTTCCGAGTGTCACACAAATGTGCACATTATACCCTTCCCACTGAAATGCTAGTTAGCGCTCTCAGACATCCTTAAACACAGCAGTTCATTACCTGGAAATAATCTCCAGTGGTTGAGTGTCACCAATCCAGACTGAAGGGACAAACCAGCAGGGCAGCTATGAGGCCACAGGAAGGAGCTCTCCAAATTAGGTCTGTGATCCCCGAGGGTCTCTGTCCTTATGGGAGTAGTACTCTGTGGAAATCAAGTCAAAGTTGTATTACTATGACAGGCAATTTCCAGACACTCTCCCATTACAATGCAGTTTTTAAGCCAAGTACAGAAAATCCAAGAATCAGGAATGGGCGATGTTAAAAGACACCTACGAGATTAAACTTGCCCAATACATTCGTTCTGTAGTCGGGGAAAGTAAGGCTCAAAGAAGAAAATAGCATCCTTCAGAATCATCAACTTGGGAGTCAGATCCAGACGGGTTTCTGACTCTCTGGCAACTGGAACTTTAAAATGCAGCCTCATGGTCAGGCTGACTGAAGAGGGGCTGCAGGCTCTGAATGGGAAGGCTTTTTACTGTCTTTGTGGATGCATACATATGGGGACACCTATGTACACAGGTGTGTGTGTGTGTACATGCTTGTGGAGGCCAGAGGTTGACACTGGGTGTCTTCTTCAGTCAGTCTGCCCCTTAGATACTGAGATAGGGTTTGTCACTGACCCCACAGCTCACCTAGTGGGCTAGTCTATCCAGTCAGCTTGCCCTGGGAATCCCCTGTATCTGTCTCCTGAGTGCTGGGATTAAGGAGGCCACCAAGCTTGTCCAACAGAATACGAATACTGAAGATCTGAACATAGGCCCTTACACTTGCACATCAAGCACTTAACACATGGACACATGTCTCAGCTCCCCTTTAAAAACAGATTTCACACAGAGAGGTGATGCTTTCCACAGACTGCTGTTTTTGTAGCTTTTATGGTTTTACCATGAAGAAACTAAATTGGTAAAACAGTCCACCACGGCTATGTGTGGGCTGGTGCCCATGTTTCTCATTATAAAAATGTTGTTATGAAAGACTGTGAAACAGGGACACAGCAGTAGGTGGCCTCTGCTTTTTTAGTGGCAACAATTTTCTCTGTCTTTGTCTCTGTCTGTCTCTGTCTCTGTTTCTGTCTGTCTCTGTTTCTCTGTCTCTCTCTGTCTTTGTCTCTGTTTCTCTGTCTTTCTCTCTCTCTCTCCTTTCCTCCCTTCCTCCCTATCTTGCAGAAAAATAGAAAAAGATTTTCTTTGAGTACCAGTTTCTTAAAAGGATTTTCTGACCTGCCTGTGTATTTGATCAGTCACTCTTCTACACAGAAAATGAACTGAAAGAAGCAACGCAAGCATCTATCATCTAACATTTACTAACCGAATCCTATCTGCCAGGCATACCATGCGAATTCTATACAGATATTTCCCCAACTTGGCTTTAAACTGTCCTAACTAGGTACCATTAACTCCATTTGTCCAAGCAATCAAAATTGTGAACTTTTTACAGTTATGTTTGCTGAGGCAGGAAGAAAGTGCACCGTAGAACAAGAGATGCATCTAACCTGCACAAGGCTTCCTTGAACACACATACATACACACACACACACACGCATGCATACACTCATACATACATACACACAGGCATACACACACATGCAAACACACATATACATTCACACACATACATATATACACATGCACACATACACACAAGCAAGGAAAGAGGAGGAAGACTAATTGGGAAGAAGAGAAAATAAGAGTGTAACCAGTAGAGGGAGGAGTTAAGAGAAGGAAGCAAGATGAGTATGGTCAAAGGTTAAAATATGAAAAAGAAAGAGAAACCGGGCCACATCTAACTCCCAGATCTTCTTGTTCATATCAATTGGATTACAGTTTTTAGGGCGAAAAATTAAAAGTTGTCTATGTAGTCATTGTCTTCCTCAAATGCAGGACACAGTGCTTTAGAAGCTGCCTGTGTTCTAAAGACAGGGAGGGTTATTCTTACTAGGTTCTGTTTTGGGCAGGGTGGAGGGATTTTTGAAAGCCAAGGGTTACTGCCCAGCTCCCTGTCAGCCCCAGGAGGACTCCTAGCCTCAGCTCTGAGCAGCTGCAGCCAGAGGGCACCACAGGAAATCATGATTATCAACGCTCTGGGCTCTGTTCCTGTTCTCAGACAGCCAGCGGGGACATGCCAGGAGAGATGGGGTGGGGGCGGAGAAAGAGGAAGAAAAAAACAGGAAGTGAAGTGGGGGGAGGAAATGATAGAGAAAACAGCCCCTTTGAAACACCCTCTGTGAGAGAGTGTTTTCTGAGCAGACTTGTGGAGCTGAGAGACCTGTGCTTTTGGAAAATAGGGTGTGGTGTAAACGAGGAAGAGGGTCCTGTGGGTGTGTGCCCATAAATTTTATTTCCAGCACCAGAGTCTGGCCTTTCCAACACAAAGGCGGGTGGAAATGCTAAAGAAAGCGAATTTCCAAAGGGCTGGAACACAAAGCCATCTCTTCTTGGCAAAGCCTGAGAGACCAGGTGAGCCATGGAAGGTTCTAGAAACAAAAGAGAAGCTGTTGAGTCACCAGACTTTAGGACAGTTTTCCCACGTGACCACCATCTGCTTTCTCTCTCAGCCACTTTCATATTATTAGTGGTTCAGAAGGCATAAGTGAATCTCATTCACCCAAAGAGGTCAGGCTACCTTCATAGAGATAACCCAGAAGGTCAGAACACTGAGTCTCCACCGCATGGCTAAGATCCTGCCAGGATGTCTCCTACCCATTTTGTTGAGTCTGATACTCAGAGATGCCTCCAGAGCTTCCCCATGTCCAAATACACATCATTAAACATGACGTCACCTGGAGATGATGGCTCAACAACCTCACAAAAATAGCTCTACTATATAGAAGAGGGTCAAGGGCCCCACTGCTCCCTGAGGGACTGTTGGTAGCTAATGGTTACTGCTGAGCGACTGTCATTTTCTTCTGTAGTCCAGTCACTGGTGAAGTTGTTCATGACTCAATAAATGACACCCCCATCATGCTCTTTATAAGCAATCCTAATTCAAATCAGCAGGTCTGTCTCTGAATCTGTCTGCCTCTGACTCCTCTCTGTCTCTGTCTCTCTCTCTTTCTCTGTCTGTCTCTATTTCTGTCTCTGTCTCTCTCTCTGTTTCTCTTTCTCTGTCTCTATTTCTGTCTCTGTCTCTCTCTCTGTTTCTCTTTCTCTGTCTCTATTTCTGTCTCTGTCTCTGTCTCTATTTCTGTCTCTGTCTCTCTCTCTGTTTCTCTGTCTCTGTCTCTCTCTGTCTCTGTCTGTCTCTCTCTCTCTCTCTCTCTCTCTCTCTCTCTCTCTCTCTCTCACACACACACACACACACGGGGGGGAGAAAGAGAGAGAGAGAGAGGGAGAGAGAGAGAGAGAGAGAGAGAGAGAGAGAGAGAGAGAGAGAGAGAGAGAGAGAAATAGAAATAAATTTTAGCCCTTCTCTTTATTCTCTCATAGGCACCATGATTGAGCAGAGAATGCAGAACCTTTCACAAACAAAGTGACTCCTTGGTTTCTCCTAATTGACTGTACATCAGCAAAGCTAATAAAAAGTACAGTCCAGACCTCAAGAAGGCTCTGCACTGGGAAGCTTGTGTCTTTGTGACTCTTGCTGCCATCAACCTGGCTTGGATCCATCAGCTAGCATTTGGGTAACAAGGGGGAACTGAGAGCTCTCATTATGGCCCCATCTCCTTTTTTTTTTCTAGATATGATCACAAAGACCCAGTGAAAACTGTCTCAAAGTCTAACATCAAATGGCCTTCTGGGGATCTGTCCTGGATTCTGTAGATAATTTTTTTTAAAATATTCAAGCTAACATGGAATAACACAGAGCATGCATATCTGTGTAAGGAATCCAAGCTCTTTGAAGTGGTAGCTAAATGGTGGACGGTAAGAACCAAATAGTCACAGGGAAAAGAGAGGAAAGCAACATCAAATCCATTGTCTCCAAAGCAACATGAGCTAGCAGCCTACCATACTCATTTGCTTCTGCTCCTGGGATTGTAGACAGCATGGCAGTCAATGGCATCATTGGAGAACAGGATAGCTGCCCCTCCATAGCACATGGTGACCAGAAATGTGTTTCACAATACCATAGCCTTTGCTCAGATTGAAAGACAATTTAATAAAGAGGAGAAGCCCACACCCAGAAATGTGAAGAGCCCCGGAACAGAACCAAGACTTGACAGGCATCTACGGATGACATCCAATGCAGTGACCCTCTCACATCATCCCCTCCTTCCTATCCAGAAAAGATGCTGGGGGGACAGCTGCTGACAGCTGTATGTCTTCTATTCTTGAGAGTCTGTGGTGGCAGGACAGGACAGGGACAAAGTAAGGTAAGAGGAGAAAGATGAGTTCAAAGGCCTGAGAAAACACAGATAGGGAATCTACAGCCCAGCATGGGAGTGGGCTCCTTCAAAATGCCCCAGTCTCTGAAGCAGAAAGAGGACTCTGGTCCAAAGTGCAACACTTGACATCTTTCACAATAGCAGGAAGGGGGACAGCAGCCATGCGAAGACGGAGAGGACAGAGTTAGACAGTGTTATATCATGGACTTGCTGTGTTTCAAGCTTTGATTATACATCTTGTCACCCCTAAAATCCTGCAGAAATCCTGTCAGTTTGGCATTGCTTTTTCCCCTTTTATAATTAAGGGAACTGAGATACATCACGGCTTAGCCTCTGGTTTAAAAGATTCAGTGTTTGAGACATAGGGTCAATTTATGAACTTGGGCAAGCTGGCTGGAATTCTTGCTTCTAATCACTTCCTAAAACGCCTTCCCAAAGCAGCTATATTAAAGGGCAAAACACTGGAAAGAATTAAATAAAAGCAGATCCCTTAGGAACAGAGGACACTTCATTCAGAAGGGGAAAGCTCTCCAGGCAGGGAATACCACAGAGAACTCAGAGCCAGCTGGAGAATTTAGTCCCTGGTCTCTCTTGGCTGGCAGCCCACTGGGGTCAGCCAGCACCAGTAAATGACATCCTGGTCTTGGTGTTTACATAGCCCCACTCATGGGAGAAGGAAGTGGTTGGACCCTGGAGGCTTGAGATATATGGATCATCAGGGTGGGTGGACAGAATGATGATGCCTTAGGAAGTCAGTTCTTAAGTCCCAGAGGATGGAGCAGCTGGGACTGGCATGGCGGGGGCAACTCTGCTCACAGTCCCCAGGCTAATGGCATATATTCTCCCAGGAATTCCTGGATGCCTGGTTTCAACCACATAAAAAAGAGATGAAGAAGGATAGGAGTCACCTCTCAGCATTTCAGTGCTATTAACCACATCTATGTAGATAGGTCACATGGAATTACAGAGTCCTTATGGTCTATCAACGAGACTTCTGTTTCTGGGGACACAAAACAGCCTTGCCGGTAATATGGTTGAGACAAATGAGAGAACCCAGACATATCAAGACACATGGTCCCCCAGAATGCAACTCACAGTCCCATGGGACTGGTCATTCTCATGTCCAATTACACAAGAATTCTTCTGAACAGTTCTCCTACTTCCCAATCTACCCAAACCCTCTTCTGTAACAATTACTCCTCCTCCCTTTGCTCCCCAGACTGTTTAAGTTTCTTAAGTTCATAAGGCCATGTATCACGAGTTCAAGACAATTGTGTGACTGGAGACGTAATGGTTTAGCAAGCTACCTGAGGGGGGCTGGTTGGTTCCTTGTGCCATCCATAAATTGAACCACTAGTTATTTGGATGATCAACTAGTCCTCCAGAAGTCAGGGTTTGGTGGTAGATCTACAACCTTAGACAGACACTGGCTGCTAGATGGGCCGCTGGTGTATGTAGTAGACATGACTATGCTGCCTACATCTACTAGATAGAATTGAGTCTACTGTAGGGATGAGCCCAGGTTCCTTTGAGGTCAGTGTGTAACTAAACTCCACAAGTTATAGCCTTCTCCTGTACAAGCAGACTCTGCTTTAGTCTGGAGGGTGAGCAGTGGGAGTTTCTCTGCCTGCCCTGGGCCAGAGGAGGAAAGAGTCCTCACTTAAGGAGCAGTTTTATTTTCTTATCTTTCCTGAGAACCCCACTTCTTAAGAATCTTCGGCCAGGAGGAGAAAAATATCTGCCTTTCTTTTGAAACCAGGAAACCAGCCATGAATGCAACTCACATATCAATACAGGTAAATGAAATCGTAACAAGAGAGCAACCACCATTCGACCATGCTTTGAAGGGACTGAGCTTCTAGCATGCACCCAGAGGATATTATAGACTGGGAATTGGCTGAGACCCAAGGAAAGCCTGGCAGCTCTTAGCAGCCTAGTCTCCATACAGGGCTCCCAGTCTCACCTGAGAGAGCACACAGTGTTTGAAGAAAGACATACTATGTGCACGTTCACTAATACAGAGATGTCTGCCCTATTTACCAAAAGTCATACCTGTCCATACTGCTCTGTGGTAGGAACCTTGTGATTATTTCTCTGGGTCTCTCCCTGAGACTCAGATCAGTCTTTATGGTAAAAGCAATGTAGACCACACAGATGGGAGTAGCTAAGAGAAACTGAGACTGTTATTATGCTAATGTTGGGGTGGGAAAGTATGCATCTGGATTCCCCTGTCCCTGGACTCTGTAAAGAGATCTAGGCATCGTTAGTGGTCCAAATCTCAGGATGGTGAAGGAGATGCTAGTGGCCTATGGTAGTAGAACAAGAATAAGAACTACATACATATCTACTTTCAGGTCAATAGTGGTCTGTGGTCCTTGTCACCTGTCTGGTGCCATTATAGTGAATGTCCCTAACAAAGAGACTGGAGCCTTCAGAAAACTCCACTCTTCCTTTTGGTGAGGCCACAACTCATTCACTGAACAAAAGGCAAGGGAGGATTCCTTTTTCTGGAAACAGCTTCTAGAATGTTCTTTACTAGAGGTATTCCAGGGGAAGGAAGGCACATGACATGCATTTGGTTTCCTTCTCTGACAGCTCTGAGTAAAGAGACAATTACATGCCAGGCTTCAGACATCTTTTCCTCCCTCTGCTTTCCCTAGGGAAGCAACTCCAGGTGTGTAACCTTTGGGAAGCTGTAAGGAGTACAACTTAAAGAAGTCAAAGATGTCAACAGCTGACATCCTACCCTGTCTCCACAGTAAGACAGAAAGAAACAATCTAGTATAAAATCTGTGCCTCTCCATCTCCATCTAGTACATAAAAGTCAGGGTGATGATTTAATTTGAACACTGGAAACTTGGGTCTGTCCCTGAATCTGGCCTTGGTTGGGCAGTCCCTGGTCAGCCAAGTATTAAAATGAAACTCTGGCTGAATCCAGTTCATGTAGCAATGATGCTATACCAGTAAGACTCTTTGGGCAACTTTGACAATCAAATGAGCTTTCTTTTCCAAAAATCACAGTCATCTGTGTTCATTCCTTATGTGCACCATGGGATGAACAGTTCTTAATAGGAGAGCATTTTACCCCCCGCCCCCCCCTTTACTATGATTACTCAAGGGGTATGTACAAAAGAGGAATATGGGGTCCCAGTTCATCCAATGCTTCTTTACTGAGGGCAGGAAGCATTCAGTAACTCCTGAGGAGGTGGGCTTAAAAGGGTAGCAGAGCCAGAAGCTATTATATGCACTACAAAGAGAACATAGCTGTGCCAAAAGCCTAGAGTTCCAGGTTGAAGTGTTGTAGGTGTTAATCCCAATCCCAGCTCCATGGAAATGTATATTCGTTGAACCTTATTGGTTCTTTTCCCGCAACAGTACTACTAGCCCCATTCCAGAGTTATTAGAGCTATCTGGCATTTAAAGTGACCATTTGAAAATCAGCAAACAGGATTAGTCTAATTTATTGAGGCTAAGCTACCTTGGGTCATCTGCTGTAAATAAAGGTTTTAGGGGTTTGAAGGCAATGCCACTGTGAAGTACAGAAGTCAGAAAGGTCAATAGGTCGTGTGAGCCAAAGCGGAAAACTTTGTGGTAATAGGCATTTGCTATTAATATTCAAGCTACAACAGTGGACTGCAAAGTCAAGCATACCTTGTAGTCTTCCAGTACTCAGGAACCCAAAGCCACAGGGGTCTCATATAGCAAACAGCAATTGAATCCCATAAGCCGTGCTGTGTCTCCTAAGGCGCTGGCCTCAGTCCACACTCTTGGAAGCTGTGTCAGCTGCTTTGTGTAGCTCTCTCCTATAACACAAGTCTAGGATAGAGTCAAAGCAGGTGAGGCAGTATGATCTTGCCACAAAGGAGGCACTAGGAAAATAGGACTCTTGCATCCTACGTGGTAAGGGACAGACAGAAAGAGGATTCACCCACCTATAACAGCTGGAAACCAGCTTATCTATAGTGCTGACAAGACTATCCTGGCATCCCAGATAAACACTGGCTTTTGCTCTAGACAAAGGCTCTGGGATCTGGGATTTCTGCCATGAGGAACATCTGCAGGGAGTCATGTGATCAGCATTCAGCAGGTCACACACCCTCAGAAACCAAAGGATGATCCTGTCCCTGAAGATCAGGGAACAAGATCCTTTCATATAAGGACCCTTGGCAAGTCACACCTTGTCAAAGAGAGAAAGAAAGAGGAAGCAGAAAGATAAAATACAAGAATAAGATCTTGAGAGAGAGTGACAACAGCCAAACACACCTCCCATTATTAGCATTTTCCAAATTCATCATCTTCTAGCAGAATCCATTTTCCTAAACCAAGTGTTCACACCCCTCCATAAATGAGACTCATATGAAGTCAGCACCCAAAGGTGCTCAGCAAGACTTCATGCTTTCTTAGCTGAGATGCTCCCTCTGCCGTTGAGGTCATTCTTAGAAGCCAGCAGCAGACACTCCCTCCAGGAAGTCTTCTCAGGTTCCCACTGCCATTACAGCTCACACTCATCTCCACTCTTTTGGACCCTTGGCATTGAGTGCTCATGATCGCTTCACCAGTTTTCCACTGGATGGTGCCCCCAAGCTCATGACCAGCTTCATCCCTTTCAGGTTGTTTACCCTGTTTACTGCCCAGAGAAGGGAATCTATCAAGCGCACAGTTGATCATATGTCTTTCCTACTTAGATGTTTTTCAAGGATCTCCCGTTGTCACCCTCAGGATAAAATCCTAATGCTCAGGCACCTATCTATTCCCCTGAAGCTATCCACTTTCCAGTCACAGGCTCCTCCCAAAGTTGCACAATGATGTGACACCGAAGAGAGGAGACTTCTCACTTCTGCATGGCCAACTACGCTTCTTCTCACTTTTCTAGTAACAATGCACACAGGTACCTAGGAGCACTTGACATTGAGTCATGGGCCCAAGTGAAAGAGCTAACACCAGCTATGCCCTTGGAGTCACTCAGGTGGCATTTCTATGACAACCAGCCACTCCACCAAGGAGCTAAGGGACAAGAGGCACCTTAGGTTCAGGCATAAGAGTTCACTTTATAGCCACAGCAAAAAGGATTACTATATTTCTTGTTAAAGATCCCACGTGATCCCTCCCAAGTACCTTACAGTCAACATAGCACTCACGTCCCTACCCAGAGTGATTCTGTCTAGGGGCTCCTGCCCTGTGGTTGACATTCTGAGGTTTCTTCTCTAAGACTGGAGCTATCATACTGCTCTTGTGAAATGCCTTAAGTACGAGGACTGGAAAGTAACAGTCACTTCACAGATGAGGGGAACAGCCCAGCCTAACTATTCTATACCTATAAGAAATGACTAAAAAAATCTGTGATGGGCTAAAGCTTCTTCCCACAAAGCATCCTGGCAGTGAGTATCTTGTCTTTGGGATAGAAGAGTAAGGAATAGAAGAACAAAAGAGAACAGCGCTGGTCACTATATGAACAGCAACGTGATTCCACGGCACTCTGAAGCTCTAATACCAACTCAAAGTCAACTCCATCTCTTCCCAGCTTCATGTTCAATGACGTTATGCAAACACTTGAGGGCAGCCATGATAGGAGTGTTCACACTTTAGAAATGGATAGACGCCTTAATTAATTTTTGTTACTCTGTAGAATTAATTAATTAGACATTGACCACCACCATGCAGAATAGGGTTGTGAGAAGATAGGCTACTATCTCCCCCCTTTTTTGCTTTTAACTTAATTCATTTCTATTTTGTATGTATGGTTGTTTTGCCTGCATGTATGTCTATGCCCCATACACATGTAAATGTGCCCTGCATATGGATGCAAGAAACTAGCCATGGCTCCCCTGGGGCTAGAGTCACAGACAGTTGCTAGCCACCACATGGGTGCTGGGAATGGAACACACATCTTCTGGAAGAGCCATAAGTGCACTAAACCACTGAGCCATCTCTCCAGCCCCAACATAAGCTATTTCAATTGTAGATACATCTCTGGCCCCAATTAACTGTTTGAAATGCCTACACTTCTCCTGGCCATGAGTTTTCTTTTAGGAAAAGAATTAAAGGGTACTTTGGTAAAGATAAATATGGATCAGACATTTGTCAGTGTTCGCAGACATATTTGGTCATCCAAATTGAAGTGTGTGTAACTGCTTCTGGCTGGGGAATTGCTAACTATCCTACAACAAAGGCATATTTTGCACCAAATGTCAGCAACGCTAAGGCTGAGTATATAAGTAACACATTTTCTTGTTGTGATAGCACACCATGACCAAAAGTGACTTACAGAGGAATTTATTTTGCCTTATAGTTCCAGAGGGACATAGACTCTATAAAGGTGGGAAAAGCTCAGCCACAGGCAGCCAGAGTAGGAAACTGAGAAATCACATCTCCAGCCATGCTCAGAAAGCAGAGAGAGGGGTGAGGCTATAAACTCTCAGAGCCCACCCCTCAGTGACATGCCTCTAACAAGGCAGTAAGTTCTGTAAGCTTTCCAAATATACACCAAGGACCAGGCAGTTAAATATGTAAACCCATGGGAGATATTATTTCTCATTCAAACGACTACACTGAGAGATCTTGCTGAGAAGATACTCAAGGTCAGGAGAGAAAGCAAGTCTGTGCATGCATCAGCCTCTATGAGGAAAACAAAGGATCCAGGTTCTCTGCAGGAGCCCTGGAAGGGGTAGAACATTGATGGAGAGTGCTGGTGAGAGCCAGACACTCACCCTAACATAGTGCTGGGCATATCACAGCATACGGGATGCTTATTTGAAAGGTGAATGGGTCTAATAAAGTCATGATACATACTCTCCCACTGAACAGCCCTCCATTGCGCATATAATATCTACAGTGACACCTGTGAAAAGATCACACTTCTCTTCCTCTGGAAGGTGTTGGAAAGGATGATACAAAGTTGCAAAATAAGAGACTGAGCTTAGATAAATAATCAATACCCTGCTGACCCTGTCAGCATTGGTCAGAAAGGCAGTGTTATTTAGGTCCCTTTCAAACAGGAGTAGAGATGTCTGGAAAGATAAGGTTTCCTAGCACTCCTTGGGGGAGACAATTGTCAGAGACAAGCAGCAGGCAGCCTTGCTTTCAATACATTCAAATCCACTTTAAAAAAGACAATCCCTTTATTCTTTGTACCGCTGAGGATTAAAAATGCATTTAGCACAAACCACCCAAAGTCGAACACCCAGGGCGAGCCAAGGGAACCACAAGAGAATCCCCTGGGGCAGGCTCAGCTCTGGCCCTCACAAGGAACAGACCAATAGCAGGCCACATACCTACTGCCTCAGAGCTTCTAGGGCCTGGTTTCTACAGACCTGGGGGGGAAGAAGCTTAGCCACAGGCCCTTCCGGGAAGTCTCTGTGAGACTCCTGATCTACATCCTCACAGCAGAGAGGCAGTAGACTTCTAAAAGGGAAAATGACAGAACAGGCGACCTCCCTCTGTGTCTCCCTGAAGATGTGAGGCCAACCATAAACCATCTGACTCACTCAGCCCTTTAATTAAAAGCCCAAGGGCTCAGAGCTAATTCTAGATGTGACAGGACCCAGTAGCTTCGTGGGCACCAGAACTGCAAGCAGAGTAATGAAGATAATTTTGCCCTTCCTGATCTATGAATGACAGTTGGTTCAGCTATAAATTACACTTCCTGAATGCTAGAGCTGGAAGGTCCCTGAGCAAGTACCTTTCCCTCTCTTTTCCTTGGGGATGGCTTGGTCAAGGTAGGCCTTGGCTGCCTTCCTCATAGACTCTTAGACAAATGCAGGCTTTAGTGCATTCAGTACCCAGTGCCACACCTTGCCAGAGAGAGAGTGGCTTTTAAGTTCTCTACACTCCCTCCTGACAGTTTCCCTGGGACTCAGAACAAGCCAGCTATATATAATCCAGATAGGACTTGGAGTCACAGCGGAGGTGAAAAAACTTCAGAGAAAGGACTTTCCAACCATAGTGTCTAGAAGGTAAATGTGGCCCCTCCCATGCCTTGCTTGCTCATTTCTCCTTCAAATAAGTCCACATTCCAATGAAGTGGGTCTTATAGCCAGGCAAAGAGAAGTATACTCCTATGTTGGCCAAAGAGCAAATAGATTGCTTTGATTCGACTGCTCAGGCCTAGATAAATTTTTAAAAAATAGTATTTAAAGTTGTAATAATTAAAGCTACAAAAGAACAAGTACTGGGAACTAAAGGATCGTTATCTCCTCAAATCCATATGTTGAACACTAAATTCCCAATGCCACAGAACATGGAGGTGAGACCTCAGGAGTAACCAGGTCACAAGCCTGGAACTCTGTAACTGGGTGAGTGGAATTCATAACCCTTATAAAGACTGTGGCGGGCTGAGCTCCCCATTCCTCATATGAGCACACAGCTAGCAAGTGGCCATCTGAACATTAGGAAGCAGACTGTCACCAGACACCAGACATTGCGGCACCTTGATCTTGGAATCTTTGGCTCCTGGAACCATGAAGAATACATTTCTGTTGGAGAAGCCATAAGTCTAGGCCTTCTGTTCCAGCATATGACAATGGGTCCCAGTGAGAATCACTTTGCTGCATCATTAATAATCTCCTGATTGACTCAATTGCAACCTGGGATTTCTACGTTCTAATGCTGGCCAATACCTATGCATACCTTTTATGAACTGAGCACTTTACAAAATAATGCCTCCTTATCAAAGTAGCTTCTCATAGCATGTTTTGGTTTGTTTTTATTGATGCAAAATCCCAGAACCAGTAGGCAAGTATCTGAGAGCACATAGGCAGTCAATGGCAGAGGGTGTCTGAATCAGACAAAGGGTATTCATTCCCATAGTGGGACCTCCTTCCTCACCAAGGATTATGTTAACTTGGCGTTAGGCCAGAGGTTACCTCCTTCAGGATGTCAGCTGGGCTTGGTAGCAAGAAACAGGGTCCTGGAAGATGAACAAGGTGCTATGAGCTGATCTTAGATCTAGGTCCAGCCACATAAGATCATCATGGAGTCCTTGTAGTGCATATAAGAGTCCTTATATGTCTAGAGAGAAGAACAGGGCTTAGGAGAATGAATCTCACTGAGACCCATCTTCAGATTCTTACTAACTTCCTATGCTTCTTCCATTCCTGGTAGGACGGTTCTGAGAACAAAGTCTGGTAACCTCACCTTCTTTTGCTAGTAACTGATAGGCTACCAGAAAAGAACACATGGCTTGACAGTGAAATACAGTGTGGCAGACATCATGGTGGGAAGCAGAGCAGGTAGGAGGCACAGTGATAAGCACAGGACTCCACCTGCACGGTGGGGGTGAGTCTCTGGCTGGGAAAGGACTCTTGGACGGACCAGAGCCTAAGCTGAGCCACACTGATGAGCGATGTAAGGAACAGGTGCAGGCAACAATAAAAATGAGCAGAGGTGGTTCAGTTGTTAAGAACCATGCCACTGTAATTCTAGGCCCAGCGGGGTCCTGCAAAGGCATCCACACCCATATGCACAGACCTCCTACTACACATAAGTTAAAATTTTAACGTTTTAGAAACAGATACAAGCGATGGAACTCACAGGAGTAAGGGAAATTAATGGGAGTATGTCTGAGAAGAGTCTTGGTTGAGACATGGCATGGGTGCTGAGACCACAGGGGCCCCGAAAATCCTAATGATCTGCATTCTGAGATAGGGCTTTCCCTTTCTTTAGACTAGGGAAGACCAGGCTTCCTGGTTTATATTTTGCTTCATGGGCATATGTTATATTGTTAACAGCTATATCCCTGCTCTAGCAATAGCTGCATCTCTAAAGTGGGAAGCGTCATGAGCCCTATCCCCAGTGTTAGAATAATATGAAGTGAGAAGCCAAGGGTCAGAGACGGAGAGTGGGTAAAAGTGCTTGCAAAGAGTAAGAGTGAAAGCAAAAGGAAACCTCCCAGCATCCTGTGCTGGTTTTTTTTTTTTTAAACCAGGCATGGCTGTTTGTCTCTGTAAGCCCGGCATTAGGAGGGGCTGAGACAGATAGATCCTGGGAACTTGTTAGTCAGACAGTCTAGCTGAATAGTGAGCTTTAAGATCAGCGAGAGACTTCAGCATCCATATATGCATTTGAGTATATGAAAGCCTGCACATATCCCTACGTATAACACACACACAGACACACACACACACACACACACACACACACACACACACACACAGAGAGAGAGAGAGAGAGAGAGAGAGAGAGAGAGAGAGAGAGAGAAAACAAACAAGGAATATCAAGGCCATTAGAGGAGCCAACTCCAAGCTTCCGTTCCCACCTAGGGAATGTGCTAGCTAGGAAGAGACTCTGGTTCCCCAAGCAGAGAAGGACACTTGCTCTATCGCTCCTGTAGCTATGGCTCTCACTGCCTAGATCAGGGCCTCTTAAGTGTTTTCCACTTACAGCCCCTTTCGTCATGTGACCCCAGGTATATCGATATATCCAATAATCGAACAAATCGAACATTTACCAGTAATAAATCATAAAAATAACATCAAAGCAAGTCATATGTAAAAATAATGGTATCATTTATTAAAGACTAGTAAGAGGGATGTGTGTGTGTGTGTGTGTGTGTACATATATATATATATATATATATATATATATATATATATATATATGTTTTTCTAAAGCAGTCCAACCCAAATATACACTAATTTGATACATGCTAAGAAACAGTGGTAGGAAAAAATATTAAAGGTCCTTGTTTTCCATAATAAAACCCTTGTTTCTATAAGAAAAGAACACTTTGCATATACGGCACAAGCACTGCAATTCCATTTTGGGAAGACTTGTCTCAGACAGCTTTCCTTGGCATTTCATGGCTGCACATGTTGTGTGCTCAAAACCAACAATGCTACAAAGTCTCATAGTGCGACCTGGGACAGCGCCAATGGAAACACCTTCTATTCACGGTCCATCTGATTCTGATTTAACTTTTGGTTGTCGCATATTCATAAATTCTTTACCATCTCTAAATTGCCCAGGACCCCCAATTATGCAATCCCATAGGTGACCCCCAGTTTAAGAAGCTTTGGTCTAGAAGTACTGCACCCTGTGTCCACTGCTTGCACCTGCCTTGGGGCTAATTCTCTGATGAGATGAATACATAGCAATAAGGAAACAAAATGCCACCATCCCCAAATCCTCCTTTCTTATTTACCCAAATGAGTGTTTCCAGTTCGGGTGTAAAGAGGAGTCTCACAAAGCCTTTTTGAATCTTAGTGAATAAATAGGTAGGTGAAACGCATTTGGTATTCAAATGAAATGGCAGAGTCTCTGCCTCCAAGGGTGGGCCCAGAATACCCAGCTGATTCCAGCTTCTCTCTCTCTCTCAATCAGCACTCATTCTAGATGTCTTTAACTCCTGCAGAAATAAAGGCAGGACAAGTGGAGAACACTGGTCTAAGTACCTGGCATGCAGGCAGTGTGTTGGGGATAAAAACCCTCTTTCAGAAAGAAAGAGTTCCCAGCCATTGCATGATCACCTTTATTAGCATAATGTCTCATTGTGCATTTTGTAAAAACACTTTCTGAGTCCATCTCAGGCAAAAATTGCTGCTACTAGGAAGGGGAAAGAAATCTGTAAAATTTAAACCATGGGGCATTTGTTCAAGGCGCCTGTGTAATGATGTCTCTTGATATATAATTCATGATCGCCTTCAAGCTTGGCCTACTTCTGACAAGAGATCATATATTTTGGAGAAGTCTGGGGGGGGGGAGGGAAAAAAGCCACTTTGAAACGGTTCTGCTGCGTTTTCGCCGTTCAAGCAACGCCAGATGAGATTTTGGATCACTCTTTTGTAGCATAAGGGCTTCCCTTGAAAAGCTTTCTTATTTTATTTTATTTTTTTTTCTCCTCCTTTGAATCGAAGAGGCAGCCAGACACTCGGTTTCAGTTTTATCTTCTGTAACACCGGATAAAAGACGAGGTTGGATCCATCTGTTAGCACATACAGAAAGCAAACTGTGCGATAGCAGGCGCACCCGCACACACATGAGCACACATCTTTGCAAAAAGGGGGAAAGAGCCACACTTTGAAAAAATGTATTATCAGCCATCGTACCCAATGCCGACCAGATAACAGCACTTTTATCCTTTTATGGGCAGATTCAGGAGGAAGCCAGCCTGCCTGCCTGCTACAAAAGCTCTTTCCCTGAGCTGCCACAGGAATGGAGATGCTGGGGATTGGCTGCAGTCCAGACCCCGCCCTCCCCGCAGTGATGGGGTTCCAACCTCTAGAAATCCTTGTGGATGGCCCTATGGGTGACTCTCTACCTCGTACTGGTGTTCCCTGCTGCTGAACGACAGAGAGAATCCAGGGCACAGATGGAGTAGGTTTCCATTCTCTGGCACAATGGCCATTCTCCAGAGTCTGGTCTTCTAGGGACAATGAACAGGCAGGTTGCCTGGGCTGAGTTTTACAGAGCCCCATCTGGTTGGCTGGCCTTTGCTGATGGTACTGTTTGCTGCTCCAGTGGTGCTGTGTGTTACCCTCCCTGGCTCTCCAGAGGTGCTTTGCTCAACAGTTCCTGACCAGCCACTGCATGTACTTGATCAGGGCAGATGTGAGAGAAGCCAAGAGAGTTCAGACCTGATGGTCAGTCTCTCAGGCTCCAGGATTGCCTTGTTAAAGTGGGCGGGGTGTGGGTGGGGAGTCTGAGAGGCACAGGGCCCTTTTGTCTCTTTAATAGTGAAATGGTGTTAATCACAGAGTTCCCCCAAATAAATAAGCTTCCGTGTCATTAATGAGACTGAGTTTGAAACGTAGGGTGGATGGAAGATGGGGAAGCAGTGGGGTGGTAAGTACATCTGGTAGCTGAGTCCTAGTTGCTGCATTCATAAGGTTTGTGCGGTTTCTGGCAGGGGTGGGTGGGGCCCCAATGTTCTAAGATGTGTCCCCCATCTGTCTCCAACCCTGATTCAGGACATCATTCCATCCTGGTTGCCTAGTGATCTACTTCTCCGAAGGCAGCTAAAGTAACAATACTAATATTTAGATGCTATTGTGACCATCCTCTGGTCCAAACATAGGAGTGATAGTCTTCTTCGTCCCCACGAGCTCTCTGATGTCACGCTCTGCTTCCCTTTTGTTATCTGGATTCCTCAAACTAGTCACTTGGACCCCCTTCTCTCTTCCTGAAACATAGTATTTCCCCCCAGATAAAAAATTCTTACACCCTCATCTAAAATGTCACCTGTTGGATGAGAAATTAATTTTTTCCCATTGTTCTTCTGATGGCTTAAGAAGGAACAAATACTATCCTGTTACCTTCCGTGCGACTGTCCACCATGATCAAAGCCCGACTGATCAGGAATAGAGCACAGCCTCCCATTTCCAAGGATCTCTTCATTAAGTTTCTGGTCAAAACTCTAGCCTCATCCTCCACTCCGGGTTCTTCCCCTCAATATCTGCTCCCAGAGCAATGGAACCCTCTGGCAACTCTTATCTGCATACTTTTGGTTACATCTTCCCTGAGTGCCAAATATTTGTTGTTCCATTCTACCTCCGAAGTTCCGGATGCCACTCACCCTTCAAGGTCAAATTCAGATCACACTGGTCACGGACTGGACCTTGACCTCTAGAGAAAAGTTCTTTCCCTTTGAACTCATACTTTTACTGTGTCTCAATCTCTTTCATCCCAATCTGTTGCCATGGATTCTATTCACCTCACTGTTCTCCCAAGACCAGTGGTTCTAAACCTGTGGGTTTCAACCTCTATGGGGTTACATATCAGATATTCTGCATAACATATATCCTGCATATCTGATACTTACAATATCATTAATTACAGCAGCAAAATTACAGTTATAAGGTAGTATGAAATACTTTTATAGTGTGTGTGGAGTCACCACAACATGAGGTACTGTATTGAAGGGTTGCAGCATTAGGAAGGTTGAGAGCCGGTGCCTTGGCTGTAATATACACAATGGTGGAGGAATGACTGGTTTATCTTTGTGGGCTCACTGTAGCAAGAGCTCTTCTGATACCCAGGAGGTACTTAGTATGCATATCAGCAGTGGGTAAATGAATGAGTTTGTGAGTGATTTAGGGACTGGGGGAGATACAGCTAGCTACATGAACTGAAGTCACATGATCAGGCAGAGGAGCAAGGAGAATGGAGTGGAGAATGTGGTAAGCTCCAGGACACTAAAGGCAAAGGTCTGTTCTTAGTCTCCATCTTTACCAAGCCCACCATACCACCAACATGAGACCCATGTGAGTCACCATCCTTTCTAAAAGGTTTACATCTCCTTGATCTCTACAGAACCAAATCTCTTATTGATGAATGCTCCTCCTCAGTCTACTGGGATCAGTTGACTCCTCTTTTTCCAAATTCTGAATGCTAGGATTCTCTGGAATCTTCAACCTTTATGTGTTCCACCAGGACACACTGTTTTGGTGGTCTCCTTTTAGTTTTAGGGCTTTAAATACCATCTCTATTTTAATTAATTCCAAATGTATGTACCCAGCTTTGATTTGCCCTTTGTTTGTCATAACTGACAGTCTAGGTGGAATCTACACTCAGATGTGTAACTCTAGCTTTAATAGCTGGAACTTTTCATCCTTCCTCCAGGTTCTTCATCCAGGGATGTGCTCATTTCAGCTAATAGCAATTCCAGGCATTCCGGATCCCAGGGCAAACACTGAATCATCTAGCCTGCTTACTTCATGACCCACATTCAACCATTATGGAAATTCCATACCCTGATTCTCAGTCTAGCTAGAATATCCACTCAACAGACCTCTGCAATCCCATCTTTATCCCCTGGTGATGTGCTTTTCATACAACAGTCAGAGCCATATTAATACCAAAATGCCATCACGACCCTCCTATGGTCTAGGCTCTCTATTAAATCCCAGTTTGTTCATAGTAAAAGGGCCACACCCTGCTCCAAACCTCTCTAGCATCACCCCCTGATTTGCCTTTGTTTTTGGGAGCTCTATTACTTTTTCCTTGGTATGCCTCAAGTATATGTTACACTAACCTTCTTTCCTCCCAGAACACATTTTTTGCACCCAAGGATATGCTTATGCTCCTTCTTTCTCAAATATTACTTTCTTACCTTTATGCTAAAGTTATTATCACTCACACATCCTTCATTCCTTCTCTAGTCTCCCACAATTGGAGCTCCAGCAAGCATGCTTTCCGGGCTCAGCTATGTTGGTCTTGCTCACTCTCACACCCTCAGTGCTCAAGTAAAGGCAACGTTTCAAAAAGGATTCTGTGGATGAAGAGATACATGACGCTTGATACCTACCTCCTGCCAGGACTAGTTCCAGGATGGACCTGTGTGTTCTAAGTTCTCAACCAACCTGACCTTCAAAGCACACAAGCCATGATTCTCATCCCCTTCCCTGGCCCCCAGTGCCTGAAGATGAGCAATTACTTGAGCCGCATTTGATGACTGAAAGTCAAGTTCATCTCCCTTCTAGCCTGAATGCAGTCAAGGGAATATCTTAATCCTCGAGGATCAGCCTCTTGAGACTCTCCTGCCTCTACAGCTTTTTGGGCAAAGGGAGTCTACCTTCAGGCAATTACAGTATCCACTTCTAATGCATGGAAGTTAGAAGCAAGTCATAATGTCCCTAATCTAAGGTCTGCCCCTGAAGTGGATGAGCTGGGTCAAGGAAGAATCTGTCTTCACTAACAGAGGATTTTAAGACCTTCTGAAACAGAGCCCTCGTCCTGGCCTTAGATGACCATTTCTCCTGTGAAATGTCCCTGTTATGTCTTCCCGGGAGCTGAAGCACACCATGTTCCAGAGGCAGCTGTCCAAGGGCTGCTGCGCGTAACTACTACCGTCCGTCAAAAGCTTCCCTGGCTATGCTTTCTTCCCAGATGTTTGTGAAAAGACTTGCCATTACAAGTTCAGAAGCATGATTAGGGGCTTTCGGGCTCTGATTAAAGTCAGGAATTAACTGAGCTCCAGAAGTAACTTCCTTTGGAGGCCACACATAAATAATCACGTGGAAGATGATTCTGGCATCAGTGTGTGCCTTCTTCTACCTTTGGGGGGTCTTTAATATGGAAAGGGGTCAATTATTGCTATAGGAAATAAGAAGAAAGTAGAGCAGAAAAACAAAGCGCGCGCGCGCACACACACACACACACACACACACACACACACACACACACACACTCATATTTCTAATAAAGGTTTATCCAGCAACATGATTAACATTAAAATGAGAAAGAATAAATTCTTATTTTTTTCACTGTAGTAGAAATCAAGGGGAAAAGAACACTTGGCATGTGGTCACATTTTTTCATCTGAAAGTTGTATTTCAATTGAATTTGCAGACATTCTAGGGGAGCTGGCAGGCGAGCAGAACTGCCCCATGAGAACCAGAATCCTTTCACTTTTTGTTGCCAGCAATTTCATAACCACACACACAAAAAAAATTACAAATCACTTAGGATTGGCATTTGGGCGCCTCTCAGTGGACAAACTCACCTCTTCTTGGTTTGAATATATATCCCACAAACCCTCCTTAAGGTAAGCAAATGAATGTATCAAGGGCATGCAAAGGTGTGGTATTTGGAACTACAAGTCTATGCTTCAACTTGAGAGTTGTCCAGAAAATGGCGCATGCTCACATAGGCCAAATGAAGAATCTAAGTAATCTAGAGAAGCTAGCTAGTATTAAGAGCTGATGGGGCTGTAGGGCAACCAAGCTCAGGCCTCCCCATATGGCCAAAGCAGCCCCAGAAAAATGATGAAGCTTTCTCATGGTAAATTTCTGCTTTCTTTAGTCCTATTATAATTTTAAAAATGTTTTCTGTTATGGTTAACTGTACATATCAACTTGCCTGGGCCACAGGGATGCCCATATAGTTATTAAACATACATTGATAAACTGATAAAGAGGTGTGTGTGTGTGTGTGTGTGTGTGTGTGTGTGTGTGTGAGGGAGAGAGAGAGAGAGATCTTTGAATCTATAGATGAAGTAAAGCAGTGTGGCCTCCCACAAATGGATGGGCCTCCTCTAATCTATTGAAGGCCCCAGTAAAAGAGCAGGTAGAGAATATTCTCCTCCCCCCACCTCTCTCTGCCTTTAAACTAGCACATGGGGCTAATGCATTTAAACTTGGACTAGAACTGGAAATCCCACTGTGAGCTCCCCTGGTGTTTAGTCTTGCAGATCCAAGCTGGATCTGGACCCTCAGCTCTTCTGGCATTCCAGTGTGCCAACTGCAGATCTTGGGAGTTCCATGAGTTAGTTCCCTACCTGCCCATCCCTCTCTCCCTCCTGTCACCATCATCTATCACTTATTTATCTATCATTTATTTAGTCTGTATCTCTGTGCTATACCTAGATCATCATAAAACAATATACCAAGGAATGGAATTGCTAGTATTTTTTTTTAAGCAATGGAACTTCATTGACTATGGTCTTCCTTCCAAAACATATGTTCGATAAGTTTGGTGTAGGTTTAGCTCTAATACCTGAGACTGTCTACACCTTATCTTTGTCACTGGTGAATCATCTAGTGACAGACAAGCACGTGTCATGCTTGCTCAGATATACTGCCTATGGAAGATTCTCTTGCAAAATTATTAAAAAGGATTTGACCTAGGTCATAGCTGAGAATATATAGTATTTTCTGTGTTGGTTTTCTTTCTCCTTGTTTAATAATATACATCCTATGAGGTCCATCAGATGGGGTCCAGCTTCTACCTCACCCATTACCTCTGATCATTGTGTTAATTCTATCCCAGATACTCTGCCCTCTTCTGCAGATCTTTGGTTTCACAAACTGCATTTTCCTTGGTGGAGGAGGGTCTCTCTAATTTCTTTTTCCTTCTATTTTGTATGTTTCTACACTTTTCCTTGAGATATTCACATGGTTCAACCTGACCAACTTCTTTTATCTATCCAGTCATAAAACTATCTTCCCTGAATCACTTGGAAATGCTTTTCCCTCCTACCCCTTTGTTCTTATACCTTTCAATGATATCTATCACTGCCTAACACAATGTGGACATTGGCATAGACAGACAGACACACAGACAGCCTGACAGACAGACAAAGAGGGGTTTTGCTTTACTTGAGACACCAGTAGCATGGTATGCATTCAATAAATATTTGTTCATTGAATAAGAAAATAAATGAATGCTTGAACTAGGCCCAGTATCACAGGCCTGATACAACTGCACATGCTCAGAAGCATAAGGGGCAGACATTCAGCTGTGGGGAGATGCTAAAGGGTTTACATAGGAAGAAGCCCCTCACTGGACAGCAGGCCTAAGCAGCACTTGTTCTGGACACAAACATGTGCTGGCAAATGGCAGGTGACTCTGTAGTGGGCCTCTCCTGGTCACCAAGACCTTCCTGACAATCTCCTCAAGCTATATAACAGAGGCTTTTGTCAACGTAATTCCTCAGTCACATTGGCCCAGGTATATGGGGAGATGAATTTCCTCAGTATCAAGTAGAGGGCATCAGGCCATTGTTCTCACAAAGCAAGAATATGTACTATGGACTGGACACACTCAGTACTGAGGGTTTCAATCTTTTTCCTTCCAGCTATCAGCTATCTGACCTGGGCCACACGCGGACGTTTACATATATGAGTTCTTTTTCTGTCCTCCATGAGCTGGGGCAAGTGGTAATGGGATCTAATTCCCAAGATAATTATGAAGACCAAGGGTGATAAGGTAGAATTCTCAGTTCCCCATGTAACTTCAGAGCTGGGTGTTACCTCACTAATGTCAGCAGAAGCCAAAAACACTTGATGTGCAAATAAAGCCTATAGTTTCTTAAGAAACTATATGTTTATGCTAAGAAATACCTGCACCAGTTTTTCTTTTCTTTTTTTCCCTCTGGAGAGGAACCCACCATTTTTTATGTTTGAATTTTTGTTTGTTTGTCTGTCTGTCTTGTGGATATCTAATAGTCCTGGTAAGCAAAGGATGAGATAATGTGGTGGGTTGGGAAATCTCTAGATGCTCAGGATAAAATCATTTCAACTAAAGGTGCTAGAATGTCAATGCCAGCAGAGCTAGAAGAATGACATTTCTTTGACAGCGAGGTCATGTCATGGGCCACGTTGGCCTCTCTAGCTGCGAGTTAGTCAAGATCTTACAGAGAAATAGATTGACAGAGTGGCACCACCATAGAGGATATATTAGGGTGTTTCCAGAGTGTGGATAGCCTTAGAAGGTTAATTCTCCCTGTTATCATGTTTCTTCTCCTGTAATGACTCTTGGCATACTATGGTTTCCTAGTTACAGTTGGTGCTACAGTCTCTGTAGACTAGGCCAATAAGAGACACAATCCAAAGATCTGTGACAAAGAGAGATAGGGTCTCTGTGAATGTCTTTTGTGCTTCAAATGAACCTCACTATAGGAAATTCCAACAAACCATTCCAAGAATGCAAGACCCAAAACTGGAATTAAGTAGAAATTCTGTCCAACTAGGATACCCACACAATACATGTCCCTACCCCAAATGTGAAGATTCCAAACTAATCTATCATCTCACCGAGTCTTCCTACAGCAAAAATAGCAATAGGCGATGTTGTCCCCAAACTGCTACAGTAAAGAGGTAGCAAGAATCATAAACATTCAGGACAACCACAAAGAAAGGTGCTCCTATGGTCAAGGCTTTCCATGTCGAAGACATTGATCATCAAGATGCTGGGACCCTGAATTAAGTTTATAGCCTTGATATTCTTTGATATGATAATGAATTCTAACATAGGAATAAATACTTGAGGAATTGGATTATGCTTTAATTTAAGGGATAAGTTGATAAACATGTGTACCTTTCTATCATACAGCTGACATACGTGCACTGTCAAATTTTCTAATCACAAGTAGATTGCAGAGAGAGTAATTATATAGTCATCCTTCAGCATCTACTGGGAATGTGCTTCCCCCAGACACCCAAGTTCACAGATGTTCAAATCCTTCTACAAAATGGCTTAATATTTATGCATATCCTATATGTATGCTTTCTATTACTTTAAATCACCTCTTATAATACAATCTAAATGCTATATAAATCACTGAAAAATACATTGCTTAGAAAATAATGACAAAGATAAGTACACGTACACATTCAGCACTGTAACTCTTTAGGTCACACTGATGTGGGATGTATCAGCTGGCATGCGAGCTATTTTCAAATAAGGCAGGGATCTACGACAAGTGGGATCTAGAGACTGTGAATCTTTAGATATAGAGGAACAACTGTGTTTGATTTTCTTGGGTTTCTGGAATATTGGAGCAGCTGTGATCTCATGGATTTATTCAGAACACCATGTATGTATTGACCACCTACTGTTTACCAGGCAGAATACAAGGCTGGCTCCTAAGACTTAATAGTACATAGCACAGTTTCCTCTGTCAAGGAGCTTTTCTAGTCCAGATATTTCCATCAAAAACACTGACATCAGATACTTCATTCCTTGGATACCACCAAACACTATCTTACTAAGAAGATACTGTTCACATCTTATGTAATAGGTTTACCATGTGGAGGCTAGTCGATACCATTTTCCCAACTCCAAAGGATCACACAGGCTTACTAGCTGTCACATGCTTTGAATGTGCACCTCCTCTTCCATGGGAAGGTATCAGCTGATACTTGGTCACTTGTCTTGCTTAACAAGGGCAATGTGAATGGCATAGAGAACATTGCATCCTAGCAGAAGCTTCTGCAGGCTTCTCACGTTTATGCTGCCTTCCTCACCCTTGTCTTCATCTTCCTAACGTTAGCCTGACACATTCCAAAAGAGTCTGGTCACCGATATAATAAGAAATGTGGGAAGAACCACAAAAGCCCACTTACATCCTCTGAAATGTGGCATAAGGGGGATACTTGTTGCTTTCACCTACTGGGACGGGGATCTTCTTAACTTCTGCTAAACTGACTGATACACAACTCTTTTTCCAACTAATTTTGTGCTTATAATCATTATAGTGGATCACATGAGAGAACTAAGTCCTCTCTATGAGTCATGTCCCTACGAACTGAGAGTCTGTAAGAAGGTAAATCAAACAGGAAGGATCTACAAGCAGGATAAACAAACCCGTGCCCATTTTAATAACCAAGTGCAATGAAAGGCTTTCCTACCTGCATGGGAGTAAAGCCCGTACAAAGTGCAGATAATTAAAACTCTAGCAAACCATAAAGGTTTCATATGTCTTGGGGACGTTTCCCAGTATCAGAGGTGATCTAGCAAGTGAACGAGAAGCCTGCAACTAAAGACACCAGGATCAGAGTACAGTGCTCCTAATCCCACCCAACAAGATGGGCCAGCTCCTCAGTTCTCACCACCAGGGTGCCATGTGGTCTCAGGGAGAGGAGGGAAGTGTGTCAGGGAGGGGTATTCCTCCTCTGTGGCCTGGGAAATCTCCCTGAGCTCAGGATGGGGAGTGGTCTTAAGACTCTTCAACAGAAATTCCCAGAATGCTCTCCACAGGCCTGGAATGAGACTGGGGAATGCTAACAGAGGGTGTGTGATTTCGGCAGGACAGAAAGAGCATTGACCTCCGCACCTCCTCCGGGAGGTCTTGACTCAGGACAGAAGTTCACAGGCTCAGTCTGGCTCCAGTGACTAATGCAATGTTCTTGTTCCTATTGTTGCTTCAAAACTTACTGTTCTTTTTTTTTTCTTCCTCTCTATTCTCCTTTCCCTTTTACTTTCCATTAAAAAAAAAAAGCCTATTCGACAGGGGTGGATGAGTCAGCTTGATCATCGGTTTAGACACACTTCACCCTGGCCCCATGCTTCCCAATCCTGCAGGCAGGCAGGGAAGGCATTCTGCAGAACTTAGCCCTCTCCTAGCTTGGTTCTCAACAGCTATTTCTGGGGCCACTGGCACCTTACATGTGGTTTCCCACCACAGTTCACATCACTGGTTTCCAATGTTAACCCAGGCTAGGCTGAATTTTGACACCCTCCGCTTTTGCCCACAGATGATGTTTCCATGCAGTACCAGGCCTCCCTCCTCTGAGCATCGACACCCCTGCCCCCACCCCCATCCCCTGCCACCTCGTTAGCCGCAATAGCAACTAAGAAAAAATAATCACCTCCTGGTAGTCAGCTAAGAGTGCCCATGTGTATGTTATTAAAGCATTACGTTCAACTACAGAGGCCAAATACTAATATAAATCAGGAAAAGTAGTTCTGAAGGTTGGAAGAAAGCCCAAACAGTCAGCTGGAGACATACCAAGAGGAGCAGAGTTGACACAAATTGAGTTCTGAACAAATGTTAAGACTTCATCTCAACCCAGGCATCACATGGTGAATGGAGGCCCCTGATAGGCATGTGATTTGCGCAGGACTTTAATCTGTGTCAAAACTTGTTTGCTGCTGTAAAATACCCTCTAGAGGAAGGAAAGCAGGACAAAGATCAACCTCATTGCACAGGAAAGCCCATGGAACATCACGGACCGACACGGAATTAATTTTGTATCCTTTAATATCGTGTGACCAAAATATTTTCTCAGTGTTGTTGATTTTTATTTTGTTTTGTTTTGCCTTCTTAACATCTTCACTTCAAAAACTTGCCATGCGCATCTGAATCAGAAAATCCAAACAAGTTATCACAACGTTTAGGGCACAGAATTCAGTCTCCCTGAGGCCAGGCCTTCTGCAACCAACCCAGGCTTCTACAAGATCTATTTTACTTTCAGTGTGTATGTGTGTGTGTGTGTGTGTGCTCACGTGTGCCTGTAGGGTATGTGCAACTGCCTGCAGGTGTCTACAGAGAACAGAAAGAAACCCTGGGTTTCCTGGATCTGCTGCAACAAGCAGAGCTACCCAATGTGTTTGCTGGGAATCAAACTTTGGGTCCGCTACAAGAACAGTGTATGCTTATAACCACTGAGCATCCTCTCTAGCCTCCCACACAGGCTCCTTAAGGTTCATGTGCTGTCAGTTCATCCCTCAAAAATAGCTATTTAACTAAAAATAAAATAAAGACAAATCTTTGTTTCCCCTGTGTTATATTTAAGCAAACCTTCCATCTGTGACCTAGCAGTGAAAAATGAATTCCTTTCTCCCTAACACACATGAGTGAATACTCCGCTCATTTACACTCATGGCACGCACATTTGTAGTTTGAATCTGAAGTGTACCCCACAGGTTTCAAAGGCCTGGTCCCCAGCAGATGGTACCAATTGTGGAGGTCAGGGAAACTGTGGAAGTTATGGACTATTCAGAGAAGACGGCTGAGTCCTTGGGTGTGTGAAAAGCTGCTTCCACGGGCTCTCAGTGCCACCATGCTGCACTGTGTCTTCCCCTATGACACACTGAAACCATCTCAAACATGAGCCCAAAGAAACCTTGCCTCACTTGTCTAGGTCCCAGCAATATAACAACTGATATACAAACATATATGTTCATACACGTGTACACACTGACAGACAGACAGACTGACAGACTGACAGACAGACAGACAGACAGACAGACACACACACACACACACACACACACACACACACACACACACACACAGAGTTTGGTTGAAACCCAAGCTCATCACTCCCTTGTATCAACAGCTTAATAGCCTTCCCAGAGCTTCATGATGTTCTCTCTCTCTCTCTCTCTCTCTCTCTCTCTCTCTCTCCTCTTAGTTTCTCCTCATCACTATCTTCTAACTGGCTTATACTGGCAAAAATTGCTGGAGTATCTTTCCATCCTAAGGATGCCAGAGTCAGATTGGGAGGCACCAGAAATTGGCACCGGAAGTTGGAACAGGCAGCACAGAGGTTGCCTACCCTCAGGGTGCTCTTCAGAGCCCTCTTCTCTCCTCATCAGCTCACCTGCATTCCTCAGTGTTGCTTCCCACGGAGAACGAACTCAAGCCTCTCAGGTACTACCCTTCTGGTCTGAGAGAAGAAGGATCCCAACCACTGAGAACATTCTTTTCTTTCTTGAAAGGTCTTCCCTGCTACCTCTGAGTCACGCAGTGGTGAATGGGAGTCCTGGATGAAATCCTAACACATGAAGAGTTTCTGCAGAGCTTTCTAGGTACAGCCCTGAAGTCGCACTTTATAAACACCAGTCCCCACAGGGACTTCCTGTACTGTTAATCCCTGGGGCTCTTCTTCATCCTCAGGAATCCAGTTAACACTCTTCCCCTCACTGCGTTCACTTCCAGATTTCCCTGGCACCTCATTCATTTTACAGCCATGCTATCCGATGACTTTTTAGCAAAAATCTAGCCAAGTGGGGTGTGGAGCCAGCACACTACCAAAACTCCCATGTTCCGAATCATCTCAACTAGGACTTTTTGGTTTTGGGAAGAAGAAAAAAAAAAAAGGAAAGAAACAGATCACAAAACTCTCCTTCTGCCCTAGGCCCCAGGGGTGAGCCAGAGATGTGATTACAAACCAGCCTAGGCTTGTCCTCTGGGTGCACAGTTTAGTGTCAGTCAAAGCAGTTAACAGTAAATATGAAGTCTACAGTCTCAGTCAGAGGGAGGCAGGAGGTACTAAAGTCACAGGCCTGCAGGTGACCTCATCACCTGAAACCTACCTGGTTCCCTCAGCTATGCCTACAGTCCTCCAGCCAGGAACACTTCGTCCCTGCTTGGGTATCTCCTGAGGCTCAGCATGGACAGTGGTTTCCCATGGCTATGCACAGGAGGCTCACTTTCTCACTTCCTTCAAGTCTTCACACAGTCCCCACCTTCTGGTGAGGCCTTCCCTGACCATCTTGCTCAAAATAGTGACTACACTTCCTCTCAGAAAAGCCTCACCCTCTACACCAGTGATTCTCAACCTGTGGGTTGTGACCCCTTTGGGGACAAACGACTCTTTTTTCCCAGGGGCTGGATATCAGATACCTTACATATCAGATGTTTACATTATGATTCATAACAGTAGCAAGATTGTGATTATGAAGTAAGCAGCAAAAGTAATTTTAATGGTTGGGGGTCACCGCAGCATAAGGCACCGTATTAAAGGGTCGAAGCATCAGGAAGGATGAGAACCACTGCTCTAGAATCATCTGAGATTTGCTTTACTTCATGTTATTCTCTTACTTTATTTTACTTGCTCACGTGTCTTGGCCCATCTTTCCCCATCAGAATATAATCAAATCTGTGAAGCCAGGGAGTTTTATCTGTTTGGGTCACTGCTTAACTGCCCCCCCCCACACACACAGAAAAGTACCTGATTATAGATACTCAATGAATACCCATTAAACAAGTGGATGGATGAATCGATGGATGAATTTGGTGAGGAACAGAGGAAGGGTCTGTTAGAAGTGAGTCCCTAAGGATCTGTTGAAGTCCAAACAACATCTTGGAAAGAGGATGCAACTCCATTTTTTTCTCCTGTAATATGAAGCTAATACAAAATATATGTAAGTCTGTGATGAGCCATAAAACTAAAAATAGGATTTTCCAACAGAAAAATCATGCCAACCACAGTGTGGGTTGATGTAACATGAGAGAGGCTAAAAGGAAGCATGTCTTTCTCCTCAGCCAGGGGTCTAAGTTTTAACCTCAGAAAGAAACTGGGGAAGCCCAGTACAGTGAGGGTGGGAGCTAAAGAGACACCAGGACCTGATCCCAGGCTGTAATAAGGATGTCTGAACTCCAGGCCAGGGCAAAATATCAAATATTCTCTGAACTGCGCTCTGTGAGTGGCTCCTGCAGAAGGCAGGCCAAGCATCTCCTATGCAATAAGGGCAACACTGCATCTAGGCTTCTCTCTATATACAGCGAGCTCCCAGCATCCTCCCCTGTTACTTGACACATGTGAAAGTTTCCAGAGCAGCGTCTGGCACTTTGGAAGCACGTGGCAAACAGAAGATACTATTTGCATGAAATTTACATACATTAAGGTCGGGAAGGGAGGCATGAGACTCCATTTGGGAAAAAGGCAAAGAAATCAATCTGGGGTTGTATTTTCTGAAGCTTAAGGGGCTAGTTTTGGACAGAAAGTAAGAGTGTCTTCTCTTGAAAAAAAAAAAGAAAGAAAGAAAAAAGAAAATCCAAACCCTGTGACCTAGAACCATCATGAGGTGTGTGGTATGGGAATGCAGATAGTGTTCAGAAACAGACAGACTGTACCCCATTTATGCTACCCACTTTGAGTCCGATATCTTCATGCAATTTCAGGGAAAAATGCATTCTTAGTCATTATGTCTTGATTCTTAAAGGAGGATTAAAGATGTGCCTTGCCAGTATCTGTTGTCTGAGAAGTGTATACAAAAGACTGCCAGCAAGATAATTAATGCTCATTAATGACTAAATGTTTGCTAAAAAACATAACTCATCTTTTTTTTTTTGGTTTTTTGAGACAGGGTTTCTCTGTGTAGCCCTGGCTGTCCTGGAACTCACTCTGTAGACCAGGCTGGCCTCGAACTCAGAAATCCACCTGCCGCTGCCTCCCAAGTGCTGGGATTAAAGGCGTGCGCCACCACCGCCCAGCTGATAACTCATCTTAATACAATAGAAGATTTAATTCTTTGAAAACTTAGGGGTCAACTTTTGTCTAGGTAACCTGAAAATTATTGGTTAGAAAAAAGAAAACCCTCACATGTATATACAACCTAATAGGCAGCATGCTGTAGGTATCTTAGTTTTTACTAGCTATTCAAACTAGTTGCTGAATTTGAGGTTTAACAGAGAAATTTGCAAAACCCACTACCTTATTAGTAAGTTCTAGTAAGTACACTGTGGAAAAGAAAGGGAAGGGGAAAAGAGAATAGGGGAGTAGAGGGGATAGGAGGGAAGGGGAGTCAAGGGAAGGGCTCCAGCACACAGAGGGTTAAAGTGGGGAGCAAGCAAGAGCTAGTATATAATGTGGTACCTTACTGGTATATTCATCCACACATTCACATTTAGAGGGAACCCCAATTTCTATCTTGCACAATGAGACTCTATACAATGACCTCAGGCTAAAAACAGATCTGCCTCCCACCAACCCACCTCAAAAGCCTATGGGACTGGTGTGCAAGGCCAGGTCTGTCTCCTAGTCGAGCCTCAAGGGACACCTTATTAAGCTCTCTTATTAGAGGTGGAAGAGGTGAGACTCAGAAAGGAAAGTGGACCTCACAAGTTGGACCAGATCAGCTGCAGAACCAGGCTCAGTAACCGGAATCAAGATCCACACAAGCTTCCCGGTGCCCACAGCCTCTCCCCAGTCGCCACCAGCTCAGTAAGCAGAATTGTATAGCTATGCTTTATCCTTCCTTCTGTTCCCTCTCTTTCACAGCTCTTCCGACTCCCCAACTGATTTGACCTGTGAGAAGACACAGGAAACAAAGACAGAGCAAGTCATAGCTACGTAGGGCAGAGGCAACAACAGCTTCTCCTCTTTCCCCATCTTTCCCATTTCTAGCAATGGACCATGTTAAGCAAAATGGAATATATGTTTCGTCTCCTATACTTTTACAACCTGTATTCAAGTTTCTTTCTTTCTTTCTTTTTTCCAAAGTCACACTCAAATACTTTGAATTCAATATATATGTATTTTATATATTCAAGAATGAATCTTTCAAGGGTCTGTCTCTGAAGCAGAAGGCTTAGACACTGTCCCCAAGAGGCATGATTCAGTTGCATTCTGCCACTTAGTTTCAGCATTGCATTTTTCTGTGGTCACTGGTATCTAAAATGTCCCAGAAGGTCCATTAGTTTCAGCTAAAGGAGCTCTTGAGAAGCCAGTTTCTTTCATGAGTCACACAAAGGCAAGGGTTGGATTGAGCCAAAGCCATGTCTATAAAACCTGGGAGGGCCCTACATGAAGCAACCCTGCCCTAGATCTGAAAGAACAAACAAATGCCCCCAACATGGGTACTCCACACATAACCCAACATATACTCTGGTTCACACCCAGCACACAAAGCACATCCATCTCTCCCCATCTATAATAGGGCATGAACACTCATAGTTTGCACATACTCAAAGCATGTAGCTAAACAACATACTATCTCACACAAATCATGCAGATTACACACAAACACTTACAAAGTATATACATGCATATTACAGTACACACATACTCATGCTACACCTTTGGTCAAGCACACACTTTCTACACACTTACACACCTCCCACATATGTCCTACTCTATGAACACAACAGGCATGGTGAGTGTGTTCAGTGGGTTAAGGCTCTTGCTGCTCAGCCTAATGGCCTAAGGTTGATCCCTGGAACCTATATGGTGAAGGGAGAGAATGAATTCCCACAGGTTCCCCTAAACTTCAACACCCAAGAATCATGGCAGGTGAGCCTACATGTGTATGCAAACATGCATGCACACAATACACACACACAAACTAAATAAAGTAAATAATAAATAGACTTGCATATGAGTAACACACTTTTGTTCATACTGAATAACTTAATAATAGATAAACTTGTATATGAGAAACACACTCATACTTAATAAGTAGATAATAAATAAACTTCTATATGTGAACACACACACATAAACAGAGAAGCTTCTGGACCAGATAAAGTCCAATACTTTAGAGTGGTTCTCTGAGGTAGGCCTTATTTAGAGTTCCATGAACTCCAATAGTCTGTGTCAGTCAAAGACTTTGAAGGTCTCAGGCCCCACTGTCATTTCTGCATGGTGGAAATTTCCTGTTAGGTTAAAGGCCCTGACCCTGTCACAGTTACTGCTCAGGGAGAATCTCCTCCAGCTGATCTCAAAAGAATGTAGAACTACAACTTGTCATACCTAATGGATCCTGGAATAAGGTTCAGCTTCCAACAGGGTAAAGTCAGAATGATGACACACACGAAACATAAACTCAAAAGAGAAGAAGAAGGAGAGAGAGAGGGTGAAGGGTCACTTGGGCATAGGTTATACAATTTCTTCACCTAAATGTCCCTATTTCAGTACCGGATCAACACAGATGTGGACTTTAACACTGGACTCTACACCCTTTCATTTTGCTGAGTAGACCTAATCCTGGTCCTCTTCTCCCCAAGAGGGAACTATTCCTGCCTTCTTTGTCACCACAATGCTCAGTGTGTTCTCAACTTGTTATTATAGAGGGCCATGCAACCACTGATTATTGGGGCTGTGGTCACCATCTTCTTGGTCGGTCCATCAACCAGCAAGTACTGTCCCTAGGAATGACAGTGAAGTTTCTGGGGACAAATTGCATCAGGAAAGCAGCCACTAAAGGACAGATCATAACTAAGAAAGAAGTAAAGGAAAGTGTCCCAAGTTCGCATGGGCTAAACAGAAGCCAGGCAGTTGGTGTGTCTCTCTTCTCACTCTTATTTCTGTCCTTTGGAGCCTTGGCATCCAGACATAGGCTCAAAGAAAGACAAAGGGCATTTACTTAAACTTGGCTCCTAGGAAGAGAGAAAGGAAGTAACAAGTCCAAGGTCACTCCGTAAGTCAAGAGCAAGCCCTAACTGAGAGCCAAGACCTTCTCACGCTCTGCTTGGGGCTTCTCACTTCCCCTTGCTCCCTCTTCAAGCCTGGTTCCTCCTCACAAGGCTAAAATGATGATGAGTCAGACTGAAAAAGTCCCTTCTGTCTTCCCCTAATGCCACATTTGGTTATAAAAAAAACAACAACAAAATTCCCACTCCTTTCTACTTCTAAGAAACTTCTGCTTGGAAAACTGCCTTGTCCTTTTGAAACTTTTGGAAGCCATGTTTGAACAAATTGTTGGTACTCTTAACAATATGTTCACATAATGCATTCTAAAGTGAAAAAGTAGGAAAGTGGCCATTGATACTTCTGATTAGAATGGAGTGAACTATGTGACCATTCCATCTGTTCTAGTTTGCTTTCTATTGCTGCGATAAACACCATGACCAAGAGCAACTATGGACACGACCTGCTATCAGGAAGAAAGGGTTTATTCAGCTTTCATGTTCCAGTCATAGCCAACCATTGAGGGAAGTCAGGGGCAGGATCTCTAGGTTGTTCAGCTCACTCTCTTGCATTACTCAGGACCACCTGCCCTGGGGTGGCATCGCATGCAGAAAGTAGCCTTCCCACATCCATCATCCATTAGGGAAATGTCCTACAGATTTGCCTACCTGAAAATCTAAATGAGGCATTTTCTCAACTGAGGTTCCCTATTCTTAGATGACCGTCTTCCTGCATGACATGCCAGTAGCATGACCAGTGAACCACCCTCTCTCCAGAGATAAAACATGTTGCCATTTTTTTCCTAACCCCAGGGATACTGTGAGTTCCTGTAGACATTTGCAACAAAAGCCCATCAGTCCTTACTAGAACGATTTTCTCAGACCTGATGTGCCTCTAAATTCAGTGTTCTCTTTACTTCAGAAAGGAACAAAGTACATATCTACCTCTTATGTGCTCCCCCCACCCTGGAGGTTCTGAAGCACTCATCTTTCTGCTGAAAAACTCATTTATCCCAAATGAGATCAGTAAGAGTTAAAAATAGTCTCACATAAAATTGGGCTAGCTTTTACTTCCAAAATAGTGATAGAGCTTTTTCAAATTTTGGACTCAACAATAAGAAGATGTGGATATGTCAGAAGATTGCTTTTGACCCTATTTATTTCTTGGGAAGCTATTTAAGAGCCCAGGTTTGAAATCTCAATACATTAGGGAAAAGAACAGATTTGAAAAATAAGGAAATGAACAAGGAGACTGATAATAAATATGCACAGACTGATTCTTGGTTTCCCTTTTTAGGATCCAGCAATACTACATGAAGGTTATTTTGTGTGTGTGCTATGGAGCGACAGCTCACAGGCTAGAGATGGGAGCCTGTAGGATGGGACTTTTCAGGGGGAGATTCAGAGATGGGTTGTCAAAGGAAGGGGGGGACTTTTGTGGCAGGCGGTTCACATCAGAACACCAAAGAGGAACCTACAAGAGAGACCAAAACTTTTCAAACAGATTCTATTCAAAGCCCAACCAAAAAGAGTACCTAATAAATATTGAATCCACATATGCCTTATACTATCCATGAGACACAAACATCATCACCTACCATGTTCAAACTGGAAAACTTCATAAACTTAAGGAATTTGACCAAGGGAAATGCCAAGATTCCAAATCATCTGTTTGCTTCAAAGAATCTCAGACTCCCAGGTACATGTTATTACTCTGGATTTCAGAATTTTAGGGTAAATCTGTCTGTCTGACTGTCTCTCAATATATTATGTATTTGTCTATATAGGTATTTATATGTATCACACTCTCCCTCTTTCCCTCTCCCTTCTTCTCACACTCACCCATCTCTTCTTTTTTCACCTTCACTCCTTCTTTCTCCTCTGCATCTTTCCTATTCTAATCTCTCATCCATCATGCATCCATCCCTCCATCCATCCACACACTCACCCATCTATATCCCCCTCAAAATAGGATAAAGATACCAAAGATATTCATGTACAACTGACTTTGTCATTCTGTAAGCTGAGAACATAGTTCTATTGTATTTCCTGGGTTGCCAGCTGTCCCAGGGAAGACTATGAAAAATACATTGCACAGCACCTGCCTCAATTGGGAGGGACCCACCACTCTGTAAGATTGAGTTCAGGCTCATCTCATTACTATCAGATGGCATCCTTTGACAAAATACGCTGAGCAAAGGACACCCTGAAAGACATCAGTCAGTTGCAGGGAGAAATTTAAACCACAAGCTTGATTTGACTCGGCATATTACAGTTTTAAAGACTGGAGATGCCTCTGGCTAGCACAGAATTGCTACCTTTTTGAGAATTTTATGAAGAAACTTGCTGATGTGTACCACATTCCTCACGTATGTGCGGTCTCTTATTTACAGTGTGGGTGATGGAGAGAAAATGGCTCCCAAAGGCATTTTACATAGGAGCAAACACCATCTTGGCCATCTTCCTAGTGAGACAACATTATGGAAGTTCCTAAAAATACCTCTGGATGTCAGCTTCCCCAGCCGCAAGACAGAGTTAATATCTGCTGCACATGTCCTTCAGAACTTTGCCCCAGATGGTTATCAAATGTTTGGTATTATCTTGCTGACAAGATCTTCTATTGTTCCATAAATGCTGCTGCCCACATAGCACCAAAGGTGGCAGAAGACTCAAAAATTAAATTAAATGAAAAAGGAAACAACTTTCCCAGAGCTCCCAGGGGCTAAGCCATTAACCAAGGAGTACACATGGCACCATCTGCATATGTAGCGGAGGATTGCCTTGTCAGGCATCAATGGGAGGAGAGGTCCTTGGTCCTATGAAGGCTTGATAGATGCCCCAGAGTAGGGGAATTGAGGGCGGGGAGGTGGGAGTGGGGTGGGTGGAGGAATACCCTCATAGAAGCAGGGGGAGGGAGGATGGGAGAGGGGGCTTCCGGTAAGGGGGGAAACCGAGAAAGGGGATAACATTTAAATAAAGAAAATATCCAAGAGAGAGAGAGAGAGAGAGAGAGAGAGAGATTGAGAGAGAGAACTTGCCAAAGCCCAGGTTGCACTTGAGTAGACAGTGTGGACATAAGATCTGTGGTGTTTTCTGACTCTGCATCCATGCCTCTGTCCACAGGATGCTGCCTCCCCACTTTGGCTGACTTGGATTTAGCTGCATCACTGCTCTTGCATGGACTAAGACTTCATTGCTGATGGCCTTGAAAATTCTTGAAGGCCCTGAAATAAGTATATTGTCCATTGTTCCTCTTGTGCGTTTTAATTTAGTTTTAAAAGAGTAACACAAGCTCCCTCCACACCCTCCCAAAAAAAGGTTTTAAGGACATCACCTCAAAGCAGAAGACGATTGTACATGGTGAGCATGTGAGACCAGCCCCTTCTCCATTCACCTTAATGGAAGTTATGGAATATGGTATTAATTCCATGCCACTCCTATGACCTTCCTGATCCTCTGCTGTCATCAGCTCTGACTTTCAACCACTTGGGAGTATTGGGGGGTGCTCAATCAGAAAATGGTTCCCTTCCTGGGAGGGAGCAGGTCTCTAAGAGGATTCCCTAGAAGTACTCTTGACTCTCCTCAGCTCTCTCAGCAAGCTGTCTCACTAAAGCTTCTAGGACACCCTTCTTCACTGACTGCTGAGTAAAATAAACCAAAGTGTTTCAAAGACCATCAGACTAGACATGGAAAAGTCCTTTTGAACCATCAAATCCTTCCTGTTTTATAGACAGGGAAGCAGGAACCTAGGGGCTTGGTCCTTCCTTATCCTGGAAGTTAGACTGGGCATCAAGAGTTGAGTGTAGTTGTTCCTGGGCACACACTTTTTCTGTTTTAGCATTCAAGGGGGAACTGAGATGCCCTGAGATGATACCTTGATGGCAAAGGAGAATGGACTCTGCTGCATCATGTTACCTCCTCCTCTAGCTGTTTTATGACTCTGGCCATGCCTAGGTAGGTGCTTCCTCCTTGACTTCACATTTGGAGTGAGGGCTACCTGAGGGCAGGGGTGATCACACACTGACCTGTAGTCTCTCAACCTAGCACAGGCCAAGGGCAAGAGCCCACGTGGTAAGCATTGGTTATATAAAAGAATGATCCCATTTTTATGCTTGATCCATCATAAAACTGCAATTAAACTCTTTGGGGCACTCTCTTTCCCAGTTTCATTTTAAAAATCTAATTATCTATGCCATACAGAATTTTTATTAGAAAGTGAAGTCATTAAATAAGCAGACACCAGACTCGGGCCCTGAGATAATTGCAAATAGCACCACATCTGTCTGCAGTGCCCAGCTGGACCTGAAAAGCACACTCCTGGGAAGTGTGGTCCCCGCCCTCAGCGTGTGGAGTGGCAGAGTTCTTAAGGATAGGCTGGCTTCTACCTTACCTAGGGAGGACCAGGGAATAACGTTCAAACCACTTCACACCCTCACCTTCCCAGACATGAACTGTTCCAGCAGACTAAATCCACATCACCATTGCCTTTGAGAAGCTCCCTACCCCCATGCCTGTCATCAACCATTCCAACTCTGTTGGATCTCTTGTCACTATGTCTACATCCCAGGGAAACACTTGTGATGTTTTCCATTCACATGTTCAGTGATAAAATCCTGGCCTGCCCAGTGATTTGGGTTATATTAATGACAAACCAACAATCCATTCTTTGTGCTAACAAAACCACTTAGAATTTCATCAACTGTTCTTTCTTGACTAAGACGTGTCAGAGTCCCCTTCTATTCATCACTTGTAAAAAGAAATCCCACAGCCAGCTGCAGAAAGCCTTGCTAAAGCAGCACCGAGAGAGCAAAACCCTAATAAGCTCTCTAAATATTTACTATGAGTCTGAGTTACTACAGCACTGACCAGTTCCACCCTTACTAAAATCCACTTGTATTCTCCAAACACACTTATTTTGGTTCTCTGACATACCAGCCAAGAAAATGACAAGATTGTATGCCATGGCACAAAGAGTAAGCAGGACCTCATTTTAAATTCTGGCCCTGCCACTTACTAGCTGATGTGATTTTTACCTCTCTGTCCCCATTTCTTAAAATCCAGAATAGAGACAAGCAAATGTATAAACATAGATTTAAAAACAAATGGGGAGAAGGCAGCTAAACAGGTCCAGGATTTTCTTTTTTAAGCAAACATTTATTTTAAAGAATTCTCATGGGGGGTAAAATGGCATTCCTGCAACTCTGGAAGTGAGTTTCCATTTCAAAAAGTGTTAGAGGTTGGCACCTTGTTCTGGTGGTGCAGATTATGGCTTATCTGTTGAGAGAAAACTAGATTAACTATCAAAGCTAGGAGTCTGACTCTGGGTAATTTTTAAACTTCCTAGGTAATGAATGGATCTCCAAGGGCCAGGATTCATCCAGAGAACCCTCCTCAGGGATTCTAAGAGGACCCAGAAGCCCCTTAACAAGAGAACTCTTCTCTAATCAATACAAGTAAATAAGAGCAAGTCTATTGTGAGATTGGCACCACGCCAGGCCCTATAAATACATAAGACCATTTAATCTGGAAGAAGACAAGTGTAAGTATTGGAATTTTACAGCCATACAAATGGAGGCTCAGCGAGCTCAGGTAGACTTTCAGGATCCCACAGTCAGAACATGCCACAACGGAGCTTAAATTCATGCCATTTCCATAATTTTGTCTCTTTCCAGTCACTATAAGACCTAATCTTGGAATTCTTATGGTACCATAGCGAGGATTTTTAATGAAGGTGAAGTAGGAATCAGAGGCTACTATGAATGAGTCAAAACTCCCAGAGACAGGTAGGACTAGCTCCTTGCCATATGCTTGATAATCACTCAATTCTGTGAAGACTAAATGAGGGCCTTCCAATATGACAGTCATTGGTTACCAAGTTCAGGCTACCTGATCAACCCTAAGGGATGATCTGACTAAGAGCCATCTCTGGACTCCACACCTTTCCCTTTGTCAAAACACTGCTCTGAGTGCATGACAAAAATCTATTCCCAGGTCTTTTCCACCAGACCACATATTTTAGAAGGGGATGTCATGCCTCTGAGATCCCTGCACTGTACCTGGTACATAAATATGAAGTGTATAAGTGAAGGTGTACATCCCACGAATACTCCACAAAATAACTTGAGAAAATGTCACTAACCATGAAAGATTATGACTTAAAATCCTAAAATTTTTAACCTGCCAACTGTGGCTCATTCATCTCTTGAACTTAAGATCTTCTAACAAAACCTAGGGTACTAAAGGTCTTTCAGCCTTCCCACCATTCAAAACCTAGCAGGTAGGCTAATCCATTTCATCCTAAAAGAAGAAGCAACACCCAGCATGAAAGGTAACGATGGTTCAAGTCTATTTGAAAGATAGAGTGAGGTCCATGTGAGTGAACTGACTTCCTCTGGGTCAACAGCTGACCGAGAGGCTGTTGATACCCTTGTCTGAACATGTTGCTCTAGTTCAACAAGTTGGACCATTGCCATACAAAAGGGGGAGAGAGAGAGAGAGAGAGAGAGAGAGAGAGAGAATGCAAGGAAGAGAAAAATAACCAGGAAGGGAGGAACAGCTTCACTGCAGAGTGTCACGGACAGGGGACAGTGGGTGATAGATATTATGGACTGGGTTAACTCTCTGGGAACTCTTTACTCAGGCCTGGCTCTGTGTCCTTGAGTCATCCGGTTGCATCTAGGCCCTGGGAGCATAAGCAAAAGCAAACTGAATTCCTCTCAGTACTGAGTAAAAACAGGAAGTCACAAGTGGCTTCACTCTGCTCTCAACTTGGGTCCCCAGCACTTGGGGTTCAGGATGTCCAAAGGGCATGGAAGGTAGTATGTGCCGCAGGGTTAGGGGACTGGCACCCTTTCTAATGAACTTCCTGGTGCAGGGAAGTTCTTGAGACTTATCTGGTAGCACAGCAGGATGGGAGGCAGAGAGATCCATGTATTAGCTCTATGACTTCCCTTCATTGATCAAACCTGAGAGCTGACTGTGTGCTCACATCAATAGAAGCCCATGGGAAACAGCTCACTTGCTCTGAGCTTAGTTGCCTCAGATGCAAAGTGAGAGATGGGGGCTGTCCTTCCCCTAGAACACTAGCTCCCCAGTGAGCTATCACAAGTGTTTGGCATACCCAGAATTATGCTACCAAATATGTACCTTACCTGGGATGCTACTGTCCCTCCTCAAAGCTGAGAGCAAGAAGGAGCATGGTAGGTTTATCCCACCCCTTCTTATTCAGTATTCTCTCCTCACAGGAGCTAGGGGCCCCGCAGGAGGTGAATTCTGCCAGCCCCCAGCCTGGGCCCAGTGCCCATGTTTATGACTGTTTATTTCAGAGCAAGTAGAAAAAAGAAATTAGAGCCATAAAAGACAGGACAACAGACCAATAAAAACCAGCTCCCAGAAGAGTCAGGGGGAGGAAGAGGCAAAACTGTCACCATAGCAACACAAGACAGTCAGAAACAGGCAGGAAAAACAGCCCCTGGTCTGCCTCCTCTCTTCACATGAAGCCCTCAGAACCAGTGTGTGAAATTCAGTCTGACAGGGAACAACCCTAACAGGCTGGTCTTCCCAAAGCCGAGGCCTGGCTAGGAGCCACCCTCCTCTTGCTGCCCAGCACAGGTCTCAAACTGCATGGTCCTAACCCAGCTTTCCTTGAGCCCTGGGGACTCAGCACTGGGCAGATAGCATGGGACAATCTAGAAGAGATGGTGACTGGTCAGAGTAGGGAAAGTTTCTAATAAGGAAACCGCTAAGCTTCAGGAGAGTCCTATGAGCCTGGGGTTCTCTATGAAGCAGGCAGGGAATCACCCACAGGAGAAGAAATCATGCCCAGAACTCAGAATGGTGGCCCTATCAGCACTGGACTCTTCCTCTTCCAATAATGGCTGACAGAATTCTGGGGATCTTCACAGAGATGGGGGTTGGTGGTGAGGGCGAGAACTTTAGCGGATTTAAATGGCAAAGGCCCTAGACCTCGCCTCTGGGGACACAGGCCAAGAAGTTTAACAGCTTGGAAAAGGAATAGGGGACAGGCTGGCACATTTTGTCAAGAGGTGTTTTTGTCAGTCTCTCAGCTGGCAAACGAGACAGGTGTGTCTACCAAAAAGCATGGCTGGCCTGAGACCAATGCCTCGGGAAGTGGGTCAAATTGTTCCCAAAGCTCCAGCTTGGAAGTCTCCTCCTGCTGGACTCTAGTTAGGAGTTCTGGTGTGAGGGGGAGTGAATACCGCGGAGGCGAGGAGGTCCTAGGCACAGCAGTTTGCCTGCTGGCTAAGCACCTCTGTGGCAGGTGGCAGCAGAAGGGTTCAGGTGTGCAGGGGCCAGGACAGGCTTCATTCACGCCTAAGGGCTACAGAAATGAGGGGGGCAGAGGCATGGCCCTCGTAGGGGAACCCGGAGGAGGAAGATCGCGGGTCTCCTGAAGAATAGCTTTGGAGATGAAGGTTCGGGGGAGGGGCGCGGGGCGATAGGGGTGGGAGTGGTTGAAGGGTGAAGGGGGACTCTTCTGGAAAAGAAATAAAATCAGGAGAGAGACCCGGAGAGAGGGAGCAATGGACTCACAGACCTCTGTGCTCGGGAACCAAGAACAGTTCAGGACCTGAGTCGTGAGCTAGCTGCCTCCCTCCCTCGCCCGGGGCTGCAGGGCGTCGCGAGCCAGGCTAGGAGAGCCACAGTCGCCCGGCTCCACCAAGTCGAGCGTCCGAGAGGCCCTTGCGCCTCTGCAGCGCCTTTCCCTGCAAGTCCCAGCCCGCGATCCCTGCCGCGCCCCAGCCGCGTCCGCACCACGCTCACCGGAGTCGCAGCCGCTGTCGCCGCCTCGCTCCTGCTCAGTCGCCCGCTCCGCCGTTGTGGACGCCTCTCCCGCGGCAGCCGCAACCCGAGAGTCCGCTTCCAGCCCCGCCCCGCCCCGCCCCCGCCCCGCCCCACGGCCCGCCCGTCCCTCCCTGGCCCGGGAATCCCACTTCGCTGTCACCCAGAGGGGCGGGTTCCCTTCTAGCCAGGCTAGGCACTAGGAGCTGCACCCAGGAGTTAGCACTGTACCTCCCAGCTAATGGTAACCCTCTCTCTGCCTGGGCCACTTGCCTTGCTATTCACTAGGAGGCCTGAATTCCTCCATACCCACCAAATACAAACAAAACACCCCCAAAAGACACAATCACCATAGGTCACTGGCATACACTCACACTGGCACTAGTGTTCACGCCAGATCACCCCCAAAACACTTAGCTCCCTCTCCCTGGCCTCAAGTTACTTTGGATGGTGAATCTGCTTGTTCTCACACTTCCCTTGCCTATCCTAGTAAAACACACCCAGCCTTAAAGGCCACAGTTATTGAATGGGATCCCCAAAAAAGTCTTCCCAAATGCCTAGCCTATGAAATACAACGGTCTTCTAAACAGTGAGTCTAAAATTCTGCGATGCAAGGAGAAAGTAGCTGAAACTCTCATTGTCATGGATCATTGTTTTAAAACATCTGCCGAGGAGGTTTTGTGCATTAAAGAGAGGGAGATTCCGGAAGCCCAGAGGACAGAGCTGTGCCAAACAGGTTGTGAGTCAGAGCCCCTGTATATGTGTTTGCCTTGTAGACACCTGGTTTGGCTGCTCTTTTCCCCAGTCAGCCAGCCAGAGAAGACAATATAAAAGTTATACAATATTAAACCTTCACAGTGTGTCAAGCCTTGTGCTGACAGCCATGGCTTCTTTGGATAGTGAGTTTGTGGGTTGGGAACAGGAGGAAAAGTCTGGGGCTCCCACAATGGACGTAGCTTCAGGGAGAGCATTGCTCTATCGCCTTGCTTGAGGCCAGTATTGAGTCCCCATGACAAAGTTACTCTGCCTGAGTCTTCCAAAGCTCTGACGGTCTGTTTCTGACAGGCTCCCAGGAACTTCTTAGCAGTGGAGTGTTTGGTTCAGTTTTGGCAAGAATTCAGACAGGGTCTAGACGGTCTAGTTAGAATAATATAGTCTCCCATATGGAAATGGTCCTTGGGTTGCACAAATTTCTCAGGGTCCCCCTGACCTACACAAGCCTGTATTTTTGGTCCTTCTGAAGGCAGTTTATTTTATGTTATTATGTTTCTATTAGAATTTTTCTTGCCATGACCTTAGCTTTGATTTATTTGTCTGAAACACACACACACACACACACACACACACACACACACACACACACACACACACACACACATGCACGCACGTATCTCTGTCCCACTTTTTCTCCTTTACTTATCCTGTCTACCTTCAACTTTGGCCTGGCATTGGAAAGGTCATGAATGAATCAGCCCCAGATAACAAATTTATACCTGAAACATTATCATTTTGGAAGTTGAGCAGACCTTTTATTTTGCACTCTCCATCTCTAGAAACATAGCTCATGTTGGTGAGTAGAGAGTCCTTGGTGTGTGAGAGTTCACTTAGCACACTTGGAGGCGGCTTCTGTTTCAGTAATTGAGGGATACCTGGGTAGTATTGCTGAGCCCATTATGAAATAATAGGGTTTTCTAATTATCACTGTGGAATTTAATAATTAAGTGTTTCTTAAGACACAATAATCAGATGAAATAGTCTTTCAACTTTATCAGTAATGCTAATGACAAGTTCAGAAGCTGTCATAATAAGGATTACAGTGAAATTAAACTGTCAATTAGGGGCAGGTGAGTTCAGACTTTGTTTTGGATGGTATTCATTCACGGTATATGTTGGTTCACATGAACTAAGCTTACTATCTAAATTCAAGAATAACTTTTTGAGTGGTGGGGTTTGGTTTTGTTGTTGCTTTGATAGCCTACATCAACTAAATGTCAGAAACTTTACAAAATGATGGATGAGGACTAGTCCCAGGCCTTTGATATACTGGCAGCCCAGGTTATGACAGGGTGGAACAGGAAGGAGGTTGGAATGAAGATGTTGCCCCTATAGACCTGGAATAGAAGGAATTCATGAGAGGGGAAGCTTCAAGGGGTCTTGTTAAATGCCGAGAGATGGGCAGCGAATAGGACAAGAACAATTCACACAGGGGTGAGGGAGACGCTGCAGTACAGCAGATGGTGCACTCTGAAGCAAGGAGTGGAAACCCAGGGCGGGCTGAGCTGTGCAGAGTGCCTCAAGTAAAGAAACTGATGATTCCTTAAGGATCCTTGGGACAAGCTGTGTGAACTTTAAAACGATTACGCTGTCATTTAGAGTCGTTGTCTACAAAATGCGACTTAGGAGGTTGATGTGAGCACATATATCAATTGCTCTGGAACAGTGAAAGAAGAGCTGTTTTAGAATGTAACCCTCTTGTGTGCCCTGAATTGCACTGTATGTCAAGAGAGGGCTAGGTTCAGATGTACTGGCAGGCAGCATCTTTCATAGATAGGGGCGTGGTGGGGAGACGGAGGGATTCTGTATCCTGATCCGCTGTAGTACCCTCTGTCCTCATAAGCTAACAATACTTTGCTGTCTCTGCTCACAGGTCTCACCACGAATTTATGTGTACTTTCCCCTCTGGCATTACTATAGTGGCCTCCAGGGATCCTGACTTTTCTCACCAATGGCCGGCAAGGGTCCCTTTGTGTAACTAGGGGTTTCTACGGAAACATGGGACAGGCTTCAGCAGGAGCATAATAGATTTGATTATGAATATTGAGCCAATTTTTACAGCTGACATGCTGCATATTTCCTTGATACAAAAACTATAGCTTAAACTATGCAGAGAAACTTTGTAGTGGTTGAAAGGTCCTGCCTGTGGCTTGGTTTATGATGAAAGCTCTCTGACCTCGTTGCTCTTTGAGATGCTCATTTGTCAGGTCTTTCATAGTCAAATTTCTTCACACACAGTCCTTCACTCCACAGTCCTTGAATGACCTGCCACCATCCAGATCATCCATCAAGCACCTGTTTATAGTTTTAAAGACTGGACTCAGAAGCAGCCCCCCCACCCCACGACTTTTTCCAAAGCATTCCACTCATACCCTCACAGTCCTCCTACTTACCTGTGCTTGGGGAATCAGTAGATTAAATGGTCTGTTCTCCTTATTCACAATAGCTGTGTTCTATTGAGTCATCATACTTGAGGTTGTTGCACACAGACACTGGACTGCAGCTTCTAGGGGAGACAGAGGATTCAGTGGCCATAAATTTCTAGGTGCAGTTTCATCAACACATTGCCAAACATGCATGTTTTCTATTTAGGGACATCACACTTAATATATATCGTTGGTTCACTGACAGTGAATCCATGGCCAATAGCACTGTCCCTGGTCAGATCTCATGTGCATATTTTCTCCTTATCGAGTATCATAGCCCTCCTGTCTCTTGTATTGGAGAACCTTTGTATCGTACTTAGCTCTGTGCTTTATGGTCCCTTTAGAGAGTGGAACTGTCAACCGAAAGCATAGAAATGAGAGTGGCACAGCACAGGATAGCCCAGGAGAGCTGAGAAGACAATGGATGTCATCTCTTTCAGCCTCGTTGGGAACATGTGCATTAGGGTGACTTAAGTGCTTGGTTGAGGCAAAACAAATAAAAACCTCAAAAGCATTATAAGTATTAATTTGGGGGATAGATATCAGATTTTAATATATATATTTATTCATTTCCTGTGTGTAGTGTGTGTGTGTGTGTGTGTGTGTGTGTGAGAGAGAGAGAGAGAGAGAGAGAGAGAAAGAGAGAGAGAGAGAGAGAGAATGTATACCACATGTACACAGTGCCCACAGGGTCCGGAAGAGGGCAATGAATATCACAGAAGTGGTGTTATAGACAATTACAGCTGCCTGATATGGGATCTGGAATCAAACCCATGTCCTCTGGAAGAGTGTCAAATGCTCATAACTGCTGAGACACTTCTCCAGCCACTACAAATAAGTTTGTTTGCTTGTTTATTTGTTTTGTTTGTTTATTTTTTAAGTCAGAGGTTTCTCTGTGTAACCCTGTCTGTCCTGGAGCTCACTCTGTAAACCAGGCTGGCCTTGTACTCAGAGATCATCTGCCTCCGCCTCCCAAGTTCTGGGATTCAAGGCATGCTCCACGATAGTCTGGCTTTAAAAATATGTTTTTTTTAAAAAATAAATTAATTATTTTATTTATGTACACCCCAAATGTCAGCCCCCTTCCCAGTTTCCCCTCGCAGAGTTCTTTCCCCCTTCCTCTCCCGTCACCTCTGCCTCTGAGAGGGTGCCACCCCCTGGGCATCCCCCCCAGGGGGGCATCATCAAGTCTGTACAGGATTAGGCACATCCTCTCTGAGTCCAGACAAGGCAGACCAACAGCATCAACTGACTTGGACCCCTGGGAGTTCCCAGAGACTAAGTCACAAACCAGAGAGCGCACACGGGCCATTCAAGGCTCGCTGCACTTATGTAAAAATAAGTTTCAACAAAGGAATACATTCAAAACTATGGGGTTCTTAAATAATAAGCAATCTACACATGCCTCTCAAGCAAACCATGACTTTTGAGAGGCCACGGTTTATGCTTTATCAGTATTATAGCTTCCAAACACCACAAAGAATATCCAATACATAAAAAGCTAACATTCAGTGAATGCTAGTGAAATAAGTGGACCATTTGTTGTAGTCTTACTACTTTTATTTCTTTAGATATTTACCAAAAATGTGTTCATCTATTAGTAAAGCTATAAAAATATGAATGGTTGTTTCTGAGGACTGTCAAAGACTCAGTTTGGTTCTTACTACATCTCTGAACTCTGAATATAAGGAGCACTCTGGAGTAAACCCCTCATCTGGCACATAGCCAGGCATATATATGAAGGCACCATCCATCCATCCATCAATCCACCTATCTATCCGTAAAAGAAAAATGGGGCCAATAACTAGGTGTTGTATAAACATAGTAGAATGATGGTCAGTAACAGAGAAAATGATATACCCCAAGAATTGAAAGGGAGAAGGATGGACCAGTATTAATAGAAAAGGAAAGTGAACACTTGTAAACCAGGAAGTCAGGAAAACTGTAGGAGCTTGAGAGACTGAGTTTGTGGGCAGATCTAGGCTATCTTCCTTCTCCTACAGCAATGGGGCATTAGCATGCTTTTCTCTTTCCATAGACTTGTACCAAACCTGAGAAAGTGTTAATCATAGCACTGGCCAGAAAGAGTTGTATATGCAAGTGACATTTAATGAGTGCCCATTTAATGATGAACAGAAATTGGATCAAAAGAAGAAATATCCGTGAGATGAATGAGTACCAGCACAGTCCCTGATGCCACTCAAGCTACCAAATTCGAAATGTCATTGTATTTTCAATCCTAAATCTATTTCTATTCTTCTCAGCTCTACTATCAAGGCTTCCGTGTATGATTTCTCTCCTCTAAGTATAAATCCTTTAGTACTTTTAATAGGTTAGTTGACCTCAATACTTGGCTGGATAACTAAATCCAAAATTGCTGATTGTATCAATTTTGATGCCTTCGACAAATGAGTCAGCCTCTTTAGGAGACCTAACCTTACCATCCTTGAAGCTTACATAGTCTCCAAAATCACTACCAACAAAGTAATGACACATTAAGTAAACCTTGAGCAAAGGGTTGGAGCATTTTACAGGCATACCCCCATCATCTGTGTGGCATCACAAACAGATAAGTAGGGGTCACTTATGACTGTACCCATTTTATAGTTCAGAAAATTAAGGCTTGGTATAACTTATTCAAGTCATCAAACTGAATCATAGTCATGAAAGACCAACAAAGGTTTCAAGACTCACGTTTGTGGACTAAGCCTTGAATCTATTGGACATCCACCTCTTCTTCCTCCTTGTCTTCCTCATCCTCCTCTTCCTCCTCCTCTTCCTTCTCCTCCTCTTCCTTCTCCCATATTATTTTATTCTTCTTCTCCTTCTTGCAAAGAGTTATTTATTTCCCAAGAAACCTATTAATAAATAAGTGGATAGGCTTTAGTTTAGACATAGGTCAAGATGTTTTCTCTTACATCCACAAATTTTGCCAAATTTCAGCATCTGGAAAACACACTCTTCGTTTGAAGATAACATTAGGATTCTAACCACAATCAATTAAGCTGACTCCATGAATCTTATTGATAGGCCATATTGCTAACATGGAAATGTGTCACACTATATGTGTATGTATGCATATATGACTGTATGTGACAATCACTATGTAAGCAATCATTTGAACATTTTTCAAGTTCTTGTGTTTGTCTCTCTTAACTCTTTAACCATGTGAGGAATGCCTTAGATTATTGAATCTTACAGTGAACTCAATATAGTAACAATTTACATTTATCTTCTGTGGTGTGTGTGTGTGTGTGTGTGTGTGTGTGTGTGTGTGTGTGTCATGTCTGTAGACCAAAGGTTGATGTGTGTTGTTTTCCTCTCTCAATAGCCACTTCATTTTGAGGCAGGGTCTCCCTCATGAACCCAGACCTCAAAAATTGGACTAGCCTCCTTATTCTGGGGATTTCAACTCTTGGTCCTCACCCTTGGGCAGTAGGCCTTATGCAAATGATCCATCTCCACAGCTGCTATCTTCTGTTTATCTTTCCATTACCTACAAGAAACCATTTATCAAAGACTTTTAGTGGCTTCTGAATATTTTCTCAATGATATTCTTTCTTCATTCAATTCATTGTTCACCTGCAGTTCCAGAGATCCTCTTAAAGGAAGCATAGTTGTGGAAGCCCCCTCCCTGAAACCTTTCAATGGCTACCCATCACATTAGGTCAGAACTCACTTATTGTCAGTACATGATTTTTCTTCCCTCTAATGTCTCCATAATCTTAAAAACAAACTATTACATCACACCTCTCTGCCTTTGTACCTTGTAGCCTCCTTCCTTTGTAAAACATCTGCCCTTTCATATGAAATGCAACAAACTCTTTCTTGACCTCCAAACCATAGCACACATCACAGAGTTTTAATTTAGAAATCATACACATACAAAAATACCAACACACACACACACACACACACACACACACACACACACCACATCTGCATTCCCAATGGTAGAAAAATGATGTATCCTTAATAAGTACCCATACAATTAATCTATATTCCTCTATGTTCAAGACCCATAGATTGGGAGGATTTCCCTTTCAAATTATTTATGTGGATATGAAACAAAGGCAGACCTGGAAGAGCTGTACAGAACACTTCCATTTTCACCAGCAGAGAAATACTAGAATACATTTTTTGTGTATGCATCAGACAATACACCCACAAATGTTGTGTGATCCTAAAATAAACACCCCATTAGTGATAATTCATCAAATCTAACAGAGTCTACTCTACTTCTGATACTGAATGGCTCCCTTTTCTCATATGCTAACACCTCTACATTTTCTTTGTTTTAATTATATCAAGCATCCTTTTGTTCTTCTGGGACACTTGCCTGCCAGGCTGGGGCAAGCTGTAAATAATAATCATCATCATTAGAGGAAATATTACCCACATGGGCTATTTTTGGAGCTGATGACAAACCCACAAACAGGCCCACTATGACCCTGGCAGAGCAGCAGTGGTTTCTTGAGGCACGTCTTGGGCTCTTGCAAGTTTCACCTGTCTCATTAGTGTCATTCATATGGTGTGGCTGCGAAGATGGCAGCTGCTTCCTCTGATCAGCTCCATCAAACTGTGTCCCATCTGTTAATACGAGAAGAGATGGGAAGATTTTAGAAAATCTGGTGATTTTCATATTTTTATACATAAATGCAGATTTCTGATTTGCATTTCTTTCATACCCAGGTTCCAGTGCATTTATTTAATGTGTGTGCAGGGGGAGGGGAGGGAGGTCCTAGATGGAAAAGGGACACTGCCTTTATTATACATATTTAAATATTTCACTATCATTGAGAGTAGATGCAGAATTAGAGGCAGCCTCATTTAATCTCTTCATTTGACACTTTGGAGAAACTGACACCTGGAGAGGGAAGGTAGCTTCAAGGTCTTGGGACAAGAGAACTACAGAACTGGAACACAAACTTTGCTGTTTGTACTCTCCCAATGCCAAAGGAATATCTTCTCTCATTCTGGTGTGAAGGTTTACAGCTTGTGGCATAACTAGCATGCCAATTTTCTATTGGCGAACTATCAAATTTCCTCCATAATTCCCTAAGAACTCCCAAGCTATGACACGGGCCTGAATTAAGTCATGTCTCCAGAATGAGATAAATATGCATGATGAATGGTCCACCAGCTCCAAACAGGCAGGGTGCCACAGCAAGAAGAAACCAGGTCTTAAAATCTAGACGTGGAACAGCTCAGCTTTGACCTTGTATGATTTGGGGCATGTCAGAGACACTCCCCCATTTCAAAATTCTCATTTGTTCACCATGGGTGATAAACACTGCTCTGCTTTTCTTACAGGAGCCCTCAGAGAATCAAACAAAGTGACAGACAAGAAAACTGTGAAAGGCTACATGAAAAATCATTTCTAGTAGCTTTAGAAACACAGGATATTTTCTCTTTGTTTACTGTTAAAGTAGTATGCATAATCATTTGCTGTTAATTTTCCACAGGTGGTTAGACTTTCTTTGACCCTTATTTCTTGCCAATAAAACAAACCAACCGACCAACCAACCAAACAACAACAATAATAAAACACTGATGTTTGGAACAAGTTTTATTTTTTTTTTCACGTGTAAGTTAAGGAAGACTGATAAAATGAACAAAAGCAGAGAAGTCAGGAAAAGCATCAAATAAATCGGGATGTCAGTTTGCAAAAGATTTTAGGAATATTTTTCACTTAAAGGGATGAAAACAAGAAGATTGGATTTAGATAGTGGCCACCACATCTGGAATATTTTAATAGGCTTATAATATTTTTTTGAAAAAGATATGATGTTTTTGAGTTACTGTGCTTTGATTTTTAGCATACATCCCATTTTCTCTCTTTGTCTTGATTTGATAGATTGATAGTCTAACTCATGCTAAAGAGTTATGAATGAGAGATGCTTTCCCATTTGCAAGGAGTATTTAGACAAAGATGAATCTAAGACACACCCATGCTACTATCACCCTGAATATTATTAGCATTGTATAGCATGTGCTTAAGTTTCTCATTAAATCAAGGAATATTAATGATCAACTGGCAACCCTGATGCTCCTAAACTTCTGATGCTTAATCGTCAGTTCTTTACATGTGACCATGGGAGGACTTTATTTCTCTGTCTCTTTAACAGGATCATGTGTCAAGGTCTGACCAATGAATGATCTGTGGGCAGTCATATGTAACTCACCTCTACATTGGAATACTTTGTTTGTTCTTTTTTTCTTTTTAAATTAGATAGTATCTTTATTTACATTTCAAATATTATCCCCTTTCCTGGTTTCCCCTCCAAAAACCTCCTAACCTATCCCTCCTCCCCCTGCTTACCAACCCACCCATTCCTGCTTACCTGTCCTGGCATTCCCCTACACTGGGGTACTGAGCCTTCACAGGATCAAGGGTCTCTCCTCCCATTAATGTCCAACAAGGCCATCCTCTGCTACACATGCGGCTGGAGCCATGGGTTCCTCCATGTGTACTCTTTGGTTGGTGGTTTAGTCCCTGGGAGCTCTGGGTGTACTGGCTGGTTCATATTTTTGTTCCTCCTATGGGGCTTCAAACCCCTTCAGCTCTTTGGGTCCTTTCTCTAGCTCCTCTATTGGAGTCCCTGTGCTCAGTCCAAAGGTTGGCTTTGAGTATCCACCTCTGTTTTTGTCAGGCACTGGCAGAGCCTCTCAGGAGACAGCTATATCAGGCTCCTGCCAGCAAGTACTCGGCATCCACAATAGTGTCTGCGTTTGGTAACTGTATATGGGATGGATCCCCAGGTGGGGCAGTCTCTGGATGGTTTTTCCTTCAGTCTCTGCTCCACACTTTGTTTCTATATCTCTTCCCATGGGTATTTTGTTCCTCATTCTAAGAAGGACTGAAGTATCCACATTTTGGTCTTCCTTCTTCTTGAGCTTCATGTGGTCTATGAATTGTATCTTGGTTATTCCAAGCTCCTGGGCTAATATCCACTTATCAGTGGATATTAGTATACCATGTGTGTTCTTTTGTGATTGGGTCATTTCATTCAGGATGATATTTTCTAGTTCCATTAATTGCCAACAATGTATCCCCCACCCCTGTTGCTCTTTAGAGCTGTCATCACAGTCAACTTAACTAACCAATTGAGCCCACATCCCCACCCCAGCCTTTTCCTATTTCTCACTATGGAGAGACAGTTGGTATCTGGCACTCTTTCCATTTGCATCTTCTAAGCATTCCCAAATAAACATGGATGTTTACCATATAGTATCCTAGTGCATGGATGAAACGTTTCCATAAATGTTCTATATTCTTATTCTTAATGTTTCTTTACTTACTTTTTTTTACTACTAGTGAATGCAAAGTATTTGCTTCCAATAAAATAGAATATATGTATATGAATGTTTTGTCTGAATATTTTTTTATGCAGCACAAGTGTGCAGTACCCAAGGAGGCCAGAAGGGGTATCAGATTCCCTGGAACTGGAGTTACAGATCATTGTGAGTCACCATGTAGATGCTGGAAATTGAATTCAGATCTTCTAGAAGAGCAGGCAGTGTTCTTAACAACTGAGCCATCCCCCAGCCCCATATAGTAGCATGCACTTTTAAAACTATCCATTTTGCTAACTATGTAAATTTCTGGGTATATACATGCTATATTCTGTGAAATATTCACACACTTTAATTCTCTAAATTGTCCTATACACTACTAAGATAGCAGTAAGATAAAATATCTACATATTTCCTGAATTTCTATTGCCAAGTGTTTTGATATACTTGTGTGATTGTGTTCTCAGAGTCATTTTTCTGAACTTGAGTGATACTGTTTTGGTCTGCTTTTGGTTGCTTTAGCACAATATTAGAGACTGAGTAACTTATAAAGAACAGAACTAAGTGTAATTATGGAGACTAAAGAGTCTGACGGCATGAATCTGGTATCTTGCGTGTGCCTTCCTGCTGCAGCACATCATGGTGGAAAGCAAAAGATCAAGAGAGGGAGAGTCAATACTAAAATAATTCTCTTACAGTGGCACCCTTGGCATTAATCCACATACAAATGAAAAGACCTCATGACTTTCTGGCCTCTCATTCATACCCCTCTTTCCAACTGGTGCTTGTGGGTTAGGTTCCCAATATATGAGCTATGGAATAGGTCTATTTAAGACTTAGCAGGTATCGACTATCTTTTTGTAGTTGTATTGATCTTTCAGGCTTTCTTTTTTTCTTCATTAATTTATTTCTTCACTTTACATCCCAATCACAGCCCCCTTTCTCCTCTCATCTCAGTCCCATCCTCTCATCCCCCCATTTCCCATTCCCCCTTCCCTTTAGGCTTTCTTTTTGATGAAATTACCTATCCTTCAAAATTATATTTATTATGGGACTTGCAATCTATAATTTAAAATTAGAGAGTTTGTCCATTATTTGCCATTATTTGTAATATGTAGGAAGTTAAATTCAGAATAATAATCCATCTCCTATACACATTGCTGCATACAGCCAGCAATTTGCCTTTTAACTTGTTTGTGGCAACTGCTATTTTATATAAGGGTTTTGTTTATGTTACTGATGTCAAGCTATTTTCTTCTATATATTTTTTCTTTTTAAATGTCATCATTAGGAAAGCATTTCCTAGTATTATATTAGCAAAACTATTTTCTAGTCATTACATTTATTAGTGTTATAGTTTGTGCTCCACTTTGATGTGTATGAGAGAAATTTTGAAGAAAATTTTGAAGGAAAGAGGATCCTAATTATATTTCTACAGAAAAAGTTCTTTGTCGCAATGACATTCATTGGTTTGCCTCTAGTTCTAAAATGGACTGACTTCATAATATTATAACCCATTATTTCTGCTTTAGTAAGCCACCTGCATCTCCAGGATTGATGGCATATGAGGCCCATTCTCTGATGGATATTTGGAGTGTTGTCAATTTCCAATTTGTTCAGCCTTTTTGTTTTGTTGTTGACAGGTGGGTGCTACTGAAGAATTACCAGATTTTACACTAGAAACTGAAACTCCCTGGGCATACTATTTATAATGTTAAAATTTGTTTTTATTAATTAAAGAGCAAATTCTAAGTTATATACTAATACTAGTGCTTTTTTTAAAAAAAAAACCAACTCTTTTGTAAGATAAAGGACTGTACACCCTCCATATTTGAAGAGTTCTGAGTTTTCTTCTGACATTTCTAGAATTCATTTTTCCAGAGTTCATAGTAGAACTTCTTACACTAGGATTCCATCTTCAGTTGTTTGAGTGCAAACGATCCCCCATAGGCCCATAGGGAGATATGGCCTTTTGGGGGAGGAAGTGTGTTACTGAGGGTGGGCTTAGAGGTTTCAGATGCTCAAACGGGGCTCAGTTTCTCTCTCTCTCCTTGATACCTGTAGATCCTGATGTAGGACACTGAGCTCCTCTCCAGCACCTGCCTGTCACCATGCTGTGATGATAAAGGACTAAACTTCTGAAGTGTAAGGCAGCCTCAATTCAGTGTTGTCCTTTGTAAGAGTTGTCATGATCAAGGTGTGTCTTCACAGTAATAGAAACCCTAATTAAGACACCCTCTCTTCCTCTATTTTTGAAAACATTCTAAATATTTATTCTATAGGCTGTGCGATGATGTTAGCAGTGTTTGCTATTCTCGATTGTATTCCCCTGGTCTCTCATTTTCTTGCATAGTTTATAATTTTGGTTTTGCATACATTGTCAGCCAGAATATATTTCCTTGAGAAGCCTATGTGACTTACGTGTCAGCTTTGTGTATACGTGTTGAGATTTTTTTAAATTTAAGCACACTGTGAAAATATTTACATTAATCTATTTCTTTAGCATAGGGAACTGTTTAAGTGGCTTCAACTTGGACCTTTGTCCTATGTTCTGATTCCTTACTGGTATATCTCTCCAATCCCCTACCTACCCACCTGGAAGGATGGGGTTTTTACTGCAGTTTCCTTGAGTTTGATTGCTTCTGAGTGGAGAATCAGTTTAGGCAGCTCAATTCCAGTTGCCCACCCATTTGGAGTTGCTGGGTAAACTTTCCCAGATGTGTGGCAATAATCCTCAGTCCCAGATGCTGAACCCTGTCCCATCTTCTAATTTCCTCTCAATATTTTCAGCTATAATTGTCACTTCCTGTTTCTGAGATTCCCTCTTTATATTCTTCTCTCTGTCTCAAATTAGGCTATGAATGTTCAGTTGCTAGCTGATTTGCTTTTTCCTTTTTAAATCCTTCATTTCTCTGGGGCTTTGAGTGTGGGGGAGGGAGATTGTCTTCTATATCAGTTTAATTTTTCTTACTTGCCAGAGGACCCAAAGGTACATGCATGAAGTAAACAACACATAGGAAGGCTTGATTGTGGGTTGCTTAAACACTTTGTGTGTTCAAGAAGAAGAAGAAGAAGAAGAAGAAGAAGAAGAAGAAGAAGAAGAAGAAGAAGAAGAAGAAGAAGACTAGGTTGAAGCTAGCTTATTTTCATTCCTAAAATATATTACATATTTAGCAATGATTAATCTAGCCTGGTTAAACACACACAGTCCTTCTGTGACAATTCCTTGGACTGCTGAAGTTAATAGAAGCTGTACCTGTCTTTCTGGGACCAGTTTAGCTCTTGTGAACTTTGGGTGGTGCCCAGTTGGAGTTGTAATTTGGACTGTGTGTATCGTCACCATGTAAAATCATCTCTGTAAGAGACCATGATGCCCCAATGTGTGCTGTGGTCATAGCTATTATTGTTAATGTTCATGCTTTTAGAAATGATGGCCTCTTTCTTTATCTCAATCTGGGTCAGTCCATGGGCTTACTGACTTTAACTAGATTGAAGTTAACAGTAACTGAAAGTATGAAAGACTAGACTGATTTTCTGTTTTAAAATTTGTACGATTAAAACAAGGTTGTCACTAGGGTTTGATAATGTGAGGCTTTTAGAAATGCATATCCCTTAGCACACATTCTAACGATTTGTTTAAAGAGAATTATCCACTCCCGGAGGTTACTAAATAATGAAAGTAATGCTGTGTGAGTTCATTAGTCTCTAATATGATTTTTCTCTTCATTTTACTTTCCAATAAGGAAAGCTTTTCCAAATGATGCATTTCTGAGGTTGAAGAGAAAGGATTCTGATTGGTTTCTTCATGGCTATTACCAGTCATGAGAGAAAAATTCAGCTAGTTGGCAATTTTCAAAGAAATGGAGAGATTAGTTTGTTAATGCCTAGCCAGTTCTTCCTTTCTTTCTTCTTTCTTGTTTTTTTTTTTTCCTATTTGCGGAATTGAAAATTTGAGCATGGCTTTGGAGAAATGAGGGGAGAGAGCCTTAGCTGCAAGGTAGTCACAGTGCCTCTCATCTGCAGAATTTCTTTGAAGTTGCAGAGGTGAGTGTGAGAATGTGAGAACTGTAACCTTGTTCCCAGGAGCAGAATAGGACCCTGCTTGAGAGCTGCTGTTAAATTTACTGCTGCCTCCTAAAGAGGAATCAAGTGATCGCTGTGCATAGCCCTGACAAACAGGAAAACCCCACAAAGGCTTAATTAGTGATAATGTATGCATTTGTTGATGTTATTAAAGGTAGATGAGGGTGATCATGTTACTCACGGGATATACAGACACATGAACAAGTGAATAATTTACATAAATGACTGGAGTATTGAGGATTTTTTTTTTCAAAATAGGCTAACAGGAGGTGTTAGGGAGAAACGCATGTGGAATGGGAGTCAGAGGCCTGCAGTTTCATTCTGGCTGTGATGTTCTCAGTTAAGGATCTCGGGAACCACCTAATTTCCCTGCAGGCTTTGGTTTCTTCATGAGAACCTAGATATGCCTAGGAGGGTAGGCCACCATTATTGAGGAAAAATTCAAATAAGGTTTCTTTATGTAGAGGCTACACAATTGAGTCTGTCCTTTTCCAAGTAGTAAAACATGAAAGTTAAAGCAGAACAAAACTACAGAACAGCTTCAAGTAAGATGACCAAGACAACCATATTAGGAGAAAAACAAAGCAAACCAGCTGTCTTTCTTCAACTGCTGTGGGAAAAAAAAATGGAGTGGTAAAAGTGGATTATCAGTTGTGGCTTTGAGGTGGTGTTATTGGAAGATACATTTGGAAAAAGAAGCTGAATATCAAAAAACAAAACAAAACAATCAAACAAACAAACAAAAAAACAAAAAGCAGACAGTGAAAGCCAGAGGGATATGGGTATATTCAAGACACATCAAATTGTAGACCACTACAAAGCACTGAAACTGAGAAAAAGAACGATCTAGAGACTCAGGGACAATAGTTACACAAAATTCCCTATAACCACAGAGGGCGACAGTAAGACCGACATTACAAAGAAGTCAACTATTCCAAACAAAGAAATCAACTATTCCAAAGAGGTGTTGTGTGTCAGGAAGTGTTCAGAGACTGAGGTGAGCCTAGCACTAAACTAAATGCTAAACTTCCTTTCACTCATTGTGTGATTTTATATAGTTCATTATAGATTTCTGGCCCTGTGTCAGGCAGGTGCCATAAACATTTGCATTCCAGAAACTTTAGAAAGCATCTTAAAAATTGTCTTTGATGAATTTTCTTTTAGAGTAGCACATTTGGAGAGTCTTTGTTGATGTGATAGAGAGACTTCTGTTACTTCATACATCTAAACAAGGCTATGTGGTTTACTTCCTGCAGCTGCTGTTGGCTTAGTTTCTATACTGGGTCAGACCCTTTCACCTTGGAGGTCTTCTGAATTAGAGAGAGAGTGTGAAGGCAGGTTTAGGAGAACTGGAAAAAGAGAAAGGAGTTGCACCATGTGATTGCAAGTCTGCAAATGCACCATTGGCAGTTATTTGAAGATTAAAAATGTCAAAGCTACAGGTAAGGAGACTGTGGCTACCTGGTTGATTAAAAATGAGGGATAGAGGAAGGGACTCGATAATGAGTTTGTGGCAGAAGGGCATAGACAACTGTCTGAGAATTCATATACAGAAGGAAATGGAAAGGATTATATGCTGTTCTGGGACTAGGAGGACTCAGAGTGGGAGAATATGACACAGGCAAGATAAACATGGTGTTGTTTTTGCCAAATCTGTTGGGTGGTTAGATAGAACTTCTTGTCTATAATCCCACCACAGACTTTGCAGAAGTTGTAAAAATTGTTTAAGGCATTTATCCACACAAGGTGGTAATCAGCTAGCAATGATTTAGATGGCTCTGGAAGTACTACAAACTGTCTAGTTCTGAGATGAACTGCCGTGAAGATAAATGAAAAGCACAGAGACAGTCCACAGTATTCTGGAACACATAGGTAAACACAATTTCAAGATCAGATCATATACTCAATGCTAGAACATCAGCCTCGAGAAACCAGGATGACACTGCAAATCGAAGCTACATATCTTGATGTAGCCAGTTTTAGTGTTTCCCACAGACACAAAGGCTTTTGAGGTCAACCAAAATTTCCCTGAAGACTCAAGGAAGGAGACTTGGGGGTGAAGAACATTTAGAAGTGCTTCTTCTGTTAGTACTTTGGGAGAAAAACAACCTAAATTTTTACGGTTTTTAAAGTAGCTATTAAAGTAATCACAGTCATGTTCCTAAAAACCTCAAGGATTGTCTCATAATCCTCATAACAAAGTAAATCAGACCTTATAGAAAAATATTCAGAGTTCTATACCATCAGGAAACCAAGAAAGCATTAGGAGTAGAATTTGAGCATTGCCAGTTAATATTAACCTTGGTATATTATCTTAATGAAGAGTTGCTTGAAGTTTGATGGAAACTCATTACAAACTAGTGGTTTGTGTACCTACTGTGGCATCTATACTATTGCCAGCTGATTATCTTCAGTGATAATCAATATTTCCCCTATTTCATTGTACATATGACAATGACACAGAGTCCTCTGATGAAACCTGACTTTTAGGCAGTGCAGTATCTGGCACACAGCAGCCAACAATTGGTGGAAGTTGCTTGGATTACTGATGAAACATGTTTGATGGCCATATGTCTCCCCTCTCTCATAGATACCTGTTGCTGAGACATTAGCTTGTGCCACCCTGTAGCATGGTGCCTGGGTAGAAAGAAAGCTGAGTGAAAAGCAAGGTTGGAGGGCACCTGATAGCATGGTCTAAAATTCCTGAAAACAGGCCAGCCAGGCTACTTCCTGGACTCTGAGTAGTGGCTACCCCACACAAAAGCCGTTTTTGTGCTCCTTAAAGAGATCCCCTTCTGTTGTTTCTGTTCCCATCCTTATCTGATCCCATGTTTCTGCCAGGCAGGTTCTCCTGTTTCTCTTCATCTTCCCTATCAATTCTCATTCTTTGTGTCTACCAAGGCTCAGCTTTACATGCCCAGAGAGCATAAACAATGAAAGGGAAGGTGGCTTCAGGAAAGCTTTAAGACAGGCCAGGGCTGGGGAGCTGATGCTTCAACAGAAGGGATAGCTTTGTAATTACAAAACCTCAACACATTTGCACAGAGGGGGAAGTGAGAGAAAATTAACCTTGGAAGGACTGAGAAGATGAAAAAAATCCATAAGGAATAATGTCTGTGATTATTTGTAGAGACTGGATGCAATTTGGTGACTTTGTTTCCAAATGTATATGTACTAATCAGTCAGAATATGGTAACATCACTCCAATGCTGCTATCACCACTACCTCGACTGCCACCAGGACCACCACCACCATCACCACTGTCACCACCACCACCACCATTACCTTCACCACTGCTATCCCCCCATAGAGTTCAAATACACAAAGACATACAAATCATACTTAGACACATTAAATATACACATTTAAACACCATATAAAATTACATCCAAACCAACTAGTTGATCTGGTACAAAACTTAGTGTAATCTTTGTAATAAACTTTGGAGCTATTATTTAGTTTCCTGGTGGGTAAAAGCGACTTCACTGTGGACCCTCTCAGTGTTGCTGCATCCACTGCCTGACTACATAGAAGTAGAAGTCACTTCAGACTTTGGGATGGCAGAGGCCACTATTATTATTCTTGTTCTTATACCACATTGTACTCTTCGCTATCAGAACCACGACTATTGGTTCCATGGCTTCCAGGAGTTCTGATGGCCTTCACAATGTAGCTGCTACTGATAGGCTGTCCAGGTTGACACTTCAGGAGGGCTGTCATTCCTCTTTGCAGGATTAACTGTCACAGGAGGCTGACCCATGGCCTTCTACCTTCCTCTGTTGAGGCACTGTCCTTTGACCCTCTGTCAGATCTTTCTGGGGATTAATCTTTTCTACCATAAAAGGTTTCTGGATCTGAAGCATCAACTACTCAGAATAAGAATCACCCAGGGAGTATTATCCTGGGTGGGGTGCCTATTCTCCTCCCTCTGTGTCATAGTCTCTTTCTTTCTAATGCTAGAAGACTGTATAGGTAGCAAGTGTTTCTTGTTCAGATTAGAGAAAATCCATGAATGCAGGTGTGCATTTTTTCCATATGCAAATGAAAAAGAAGAACATGTGCTGAAAATATCTCTGAAGATAATGATATTGGGAACTATTATCTTGCTTCATAACTGTGTTCTGGTCAGGAATCTAAATCTCCTACCCAATTGCTCTCTCTCTGTCTCTGTCTCTGTCTCTGTCTCTCTCTGTCTCTCTGTCTCTTTCTCTCCCTCATTGACTGGCTTGCTCATTCCTTCTTGCTCTCATACCACACCCACATACCATAATTCCTTGATGATATTAAAATCATAATAACTTGTAAAGAACAGCAGATTACTTCAAAACACCATTTCTCCTGGCACCTTGCTGATATTGCCTCATTGGACTCTTATAGCTCAAGGGAGCTATAGATTGTGCCTTGCTGGGCTGTAAGGGTGCAAAGTAAGCAGAAGTAAGCAGGCAGGGAAGGGAAGAATTTGTGGAGACACTATGAGGACAAGGGCAAAGAACAGTATGCCAGGGCAAAGCTAATGCCATATCTGAAGTCCCTCTAAGGGGTTCAGGACTCAGCCTGGCACTGACACTGGGATGATGATGCTGGTGAATTTAGGTGGGAAGAGTACCTTACAGGGTTAAGTTAACAGTGCCTTAATAATTAGTGCCTTTGAAAGGACTTGGAGGAAAGGAGAAGAGAGGAAAGGAGGGGCTCAAGGGGAAGTCATGGTTGTGAGTGACCCAAACCATCCTGGAATGGGCTGAGGGAGAGCAGATGGGTAATACTGGGTGAAATCAGTTCCTCATAGAAGCCATAGGAAAGAAAGAAACCAACAGACTTCTGTGAGACAATGTATGGGAAAGTGGATTTTGACAATACAGCGCTAAAGGACTGCATTCAGTGGTGATGATACAACATGACACCAAGTGGTGCAGAATTAATGGTGTGGAAAGTGTTTTCACAAATCGGCAGTAGTAGGAGTCACGGTAGGGGCAGTGTGTTTTCTGTAGCTCAGTGTTGTTCTTTGCGGTGTTCTTCCTCTTTTGGTCTGGGCTGTTCCTATTTTTCCTCCTTGTCTGCTATAATCTGAATGCTGTGTTACTCATTTCCCCAAGGACTTCCCTAATTTCCCCCATCAAGATCCACTTCCACCCTTCCCCTTGACTGAGGAAAGGCTGCCTTCTCTGTGTCATCAGCTCCTTGGCTTGCCTTAACCACTGTCTTCACAAGTTTCATGGTGTCATCTCCAGAGTCAGATACAGACCCCTTGAAAGTAATGATGCAAATGAACCCTGCTCGGAGTCCCTCACACCTCTTACATTGTGAGCACGCAGGGAAGGCTCCATGCAGGCTATGAAAATGAGAGCGTGTAGGCATGTTTGACTCTCCATATCCTTACCACAAAGCTTAAACGCTCATTTTTAACATCTTAGAAGTTTAATGAAAAACTAGAGACATATGTTAATGTCTATGCTCTCCTATGTTCTGGTCAACAATGATATCTTCATTGGTAAAACAAACAAACAAACAAAAAAAAAGAAAAAATCACTATATGCAGAATTAATTATTCTCTATATTTCTAACATTTAAAATAAGTTTTCTGTTTTTGTTTTGTTTGTGAGAGAGCACCTATAGAAAGGGGGTTATCTGGCTCACAACCCCAGCCCCATCCAGTGGGCACCACTGACCACCTATCCCAGTCATTTTTCCTCAGTGATAAATGCCTGCCTTCTGTGGCTTTCTATTGCAGCATGACAAATCACTACACACCAAGGCCTTCAACAAAACCCATTCATTATCTCCCAGTTCATTAGTCTGGGCATGTTTGTCTGAATTCTTTGTCTCGGTCTTAAAAGGAAAGGTCAAAACCAAGGCAGTTGCTGGCTGGTCTTTCATCTAGAGACTCAGAAGAATCCACTCCCAAGTTCATTCAGGTGTCAGCAGAATACGGGTCCTTGTGTCTGTAGGTCTGAAGTGTATTTTTTTCACTGAAAGTTACTTGCATTGTGTTCAGGCTCCTGAAACTCTGACAATACTTTGTAGGGACCTGATCTTAAAAGCAGTCATCATGCTACAAAGCCTACGAGTCTCTCAGACACTACAACCACGGTAACTCTTACAAAAGAAAGAATTTAATTGGGGCTTGTTTACAGTTTCAGAGGGTTAGTCCATTATTATCATATCCAGGAGCATGGCAGCACAAAGGCAGTAACTGAAAGGTCTACATCCAGATCCACAGACAGCAGGAAGAGAGAGACAGTGGACTGGTTGGGGTTTTTGAAACCTCAAAGCCAATTCCTAGTGCTACATTTCCATCAACAAGACTACACCTATTGCAACAAAGCTGTACCTCCTAATCCTTCTCAAGGAATGTCCCTCCATGATCACTAAGCATTAAAATATATGGACCAATGATGGTATTCTTTTTTACACCCTGGCCACAGTTTCTCCTCTCTCTTCTCCTCCCAGTCCTTCTGCCCCACTTCCCCTCCCCCTATCCAATCCTCTCTTTCTCTTTAGAAAATGGGAGGTTTCAAATATTCTTCTACCCTCTCTCTTTTAAAGTTTTATGCACATTGGTGTTTTGCCTGCATGCATGTCTACATGAAGGTGTCTGATACCTTGGACCTGGAGTTACAGATAGTTGCAAACTGCCATGTGGGTGCTGGGAATTGAACTGGGGTCCAATGCTCTTAACTGTTGAGCCATCTTTCCAGCCCTAGGAGGAATATTCTTACTCAAACCACCACAATGAGTTTGTTTCAGCCTCCAACCAAAGAAACCACTCTGCTGTGAAAAACTCATGAGATCTCACTTGACACACCTATACAGTTTCCAATAATAAAACCGTGAAAAATCATATAACATGATCCTAGAAGAGTCAACTACTAGGATGGGATGCTCTACCTACCATACATCTTCTAAGTCTCATTTCCCTACTTCTCTTCAGATGATGGTCCCAGGAATATCCATCTTTTCAGAAGAAACCTCATTTTTTACTTTCTAGAAGCTACAGAAGAAAGAGTTCCCAAACTGTAGAACTCAAGAAGGTAGAAGGTGGAAGGGAAGGGAGAGATGGAGGAGGAAGAGGAGAAAAGAAGGTGGGGAAAGGATAAAAGATGAAGGAAAAAAACAGATACATGCTGGTATAATCTCAGAATGAGAGGGAGAAAACTACCTGAGTTTGCAGAGAGGTGACGCTATGATGAGCGAGTATGTGGTAGAGAGATGGGAGAGAAAGAGAAGCAGAACAGATTTTGTACTATGGAGAGAGGCAGGAATGGAAATGCAAGGGTGGTGAGGAACAGTCTCATGTGAGTAGCCTGCACTGTCACCTGAGGCCAAGTGATGTCCTGACTTGTTCTGTCACTGAGGGACATGTTTGGGTTTGTGGCCCTGCAGCAGTAGGAGTCTGTATTACCACCAAAGACCTTGTAGATGTCCCTGGTCTTGGCTGCCACCTGTGGCCACATCGTGGCTAGGAGAATGTGAGCTATACTCACCGCCTGAAACACACGGGGAGCAGCCTGTCCTTTGCCGGTCCAGCATGTTACACCTGGCACTGGTGGTGTGGGCACAGGTAAGCTGGTCTCAAGGGCTGTAGCAAGAGAGAGCCAGTGTGGTCCTTGCTGGCTGCTGCAGGCAGGAGAGCTGTCCCTGATGGTGTAGGCACAGGAGAACTGGCAGGCTGACCAACTCAGCTTCCACCCAAGCCTTGAGTCAGCCTACCCTAACATCTACCTCATCTATGAGATGCCAGAGCATGTGAAGAGGCTGGTCATGCAGGAGCAAAACTATAAGATGTCCATGACATGGGAGCAGCAACAGGATATCTGAGAAGAGTCCCTGTGAGGATCTAGTATTGATAGTGTAGCAGAAGCCAGAGGCCTGGAAGCAGACCAATGATTCATTGCAATGAACATTTGCAAATAAAGCTATTTGGGCAAAAGGGTATACTGTATGACCCACTGCACCTTCTGTGATGAGCTGTTTATATTTATCATCATCATTATTATTATTATTATTATTATTATTATTAATTTTTAAATTTTATTTTCAGGCGTGAGCTGCAAGGGTGGAGGGAAGATATGGAGGAGTGGGGAGATGAATTAGGGTTCATGATCCACAAAGAATCAATAAAAAAGAAAAAAATGCCTGAGCATATAATGAACTATCCCATCAAAGTGGTCACTTATGGTTATTTTAGTGTTGGTTTGGAAATTAACATGGAAGGAAGCTACATTTAGGGAGAGGAAGAAAGGATAAGATTCTACTGCACTTCTTTTTCTGGTTTTGGTGCTAAGTATTGAACCCAGGACTTCACATGTGCACACAATTGTTCCACTACTAAATTATATTCCAGATCTTTCTACAATTACTCAGGATCTCACTGAGCTACCCAGACTGGCTTTAAAGACTCTCTCTGTAGAGTTAAGATATTTCCCTGTCTTAAATATTGATGTTTCAGAAATGAAATGTGTTCTTCTTTTCCATTGTTACTCAGTTTTACTGGGCCAGAAGAAGTTGTATTAGTTTTTTTTTTTACCTATCTTTTGTCATTTTCTAAATTCTTGACATCTGGGATCTTGGATCTAAATTACTATAGAAAGACTGTCTCTCCCGGCTAGCTAATAGTTAACAAAAGAATGGGAGAACCGTTCATATTAGCCAGTACAGATCCCATGCTATCAACTATTCCACCTGAGTCTCATCCTCTGGGGGTGACAGGAATATCTCTGTCCTATTCATCCCATGGTCAGTACCAGAGAGCCAGATAGATGCCCTTTATGCCCCAGGAACCCACTGGGATTATTCTAAGTATCCAGTACCATTTAGCTGGCTTGACCATGAGAAATCATAATGAAGATTCTGACCCACTCCTCTGGCACAGCCTCCCTAGTAACTATAATTTCATATCTGTACCACCAAGCCTGGAAACTAACATTTTTAATCTCATTTAAATAAAGGCTGATGGGATTTAGAGAATTGAAACACGGGACAATGACTTAAGAGCATTCACTGTGCAAAATTTAAATAGGGTATAGGAACATTGTAAGACCAGAGGAAAAAATATTAATGTGAAAATTTATTTACGATAAAAAGAGAGGGAAATAAAAATAAGGACTTGAGACAGTTTATTAAATAGAAAATATACCTGTAAAAATAAATCCAATCATAGCTGCAGTGAATGTAAGGGAAACAGAACCTCACATGAAGGAACCACTCTATGCTACTTAGTGAAACAGAACAGAACATAATTACATTTAAATTGAAAGTCTATGTGTACCAGGTAAGTTATGGTAGCACAGAAGCCAAAATAAAAAAGTTACTTTACATAAGAATGAACTTGAAGGGAGAACCACAGAAATAAAATATCAAAAAAATTATAACTTTAAAGAGATATAGAATCCAAATATATCATAGATTTTTTTTTAAGACATCTAACAATCTGGCTTCAAAATATGTGGAGGAAAAATGACAGACGATAAGAGAAAGATGAATCTATATCCCTTAGGTCGTTTTAGTGTTTGTTTCTCTAAAATCAGCAGGTTAGGCAAACAATCAGGAAGGACTTGAGCTGAGCTTGTCAACGCTTCCCACAGAAGTGGGCCACAGATGGGTCACAGAAGTGCTGAGATATTGATCATGCGGCCATGGAGTGGCCTGTGGGGGCCTGTGGCAGCCACAGCCAATGGCCAATTACTTCTGGCTTCCAACAGGGTTGCTCATTTCCTGAGGGGGTTGTCCTGGCAAATATCCATGGGGGATATGTTATGACCTGAACCAATTTTAGAATGACAAAGGATAATCAAATGATTTGTTACAAGATATAATGCATATCCATCCATCCATCCATCCATCCATCCATACATACATACATACATAATATAGTAACATTCATATACTTACATTATATGCATCCACACATATTTCTGGGAAACTCTATGCCAATAAAAGGGAAGAACACATTTTCTTTTGGAAACATCAATATTTAAAATAATCTTAGTGGGGAATGGAATGAATGAGAAAGAGTAAAGTGGTGTGTATGTATGAGGGGTTTGATGAAACACTACCTTGTATGCTAGCCTAAAAATATAAACACGACAGTAAACCTCAAGATATGCAAAAGAAGAGAGCTAATATAGATAGTACTTTCAGACAACAATGTAACAAAACCGAGAATTATATTCAAAATAACTTACCCCAAAACTATTGATTTTTAAATATAAAGGTTTATAAATATATAGTCTTCTAATCCTCTTTTATAAGCTTGCTGGACTTCAATAAGTATAATCTAGATTTAATACACATTTCAATTAAATGTATTTAGCAATACACTACAATGATTAAGTGTGTTTTTAAAAGCTACAGGATACTGCATTAGTATTCACATTGTTAAGTTCATACAAAAGAAAAATGCTTGAGAAGAAAGAATGAGAAAGTAGAAAACATGTGGACAATCTATGGAACAATGTTCTACAAAAATAGGTGATTATTTTAATGCAGACAAGAGGGGTAAACAAGCAAATTCAAAACTGGAACTAAAGCCTGAAGAAGAAAATAAAGTGACGGGGTTTAGGGGAGTAAAAATAAAAAAGCTAAGATAGATTAATCCCCAAATTAAAAAAGTAAAAAAGGCAGAAATTAAAAAATGATTATAAAGATAATTTCTAATCATAAAGTAATGAGGCACAAAACAATAGCGAATGTGGAGTGGTTAGTAAAATCTAATCAATAAAAAGTGGGACTTTCGGGGAGGGAGGAAACGGGAAAGGGGAAATGATTTGGAATGTAAATTAAAAAAAATAAAAAAAAATAAAAAAAAATAAAGAAGAGGAGGAATTTTATACAAAACATTGTGAAATGCATAAAAAAAAGTAGCATATTTTATCTGTTAGGTAGAAGAAATGAGAAAGGCAGTTACAACCTTTTAAAATAAAACAATTATTTTATCTGACCTGACCAGGAGCACAGAGAAGATGGATACTCTACTCCAATGCTGATTTAATGATGTGCCAAGTAATGTTCACTTGCACATACATGCACATGTACACTCACACTTGCATATGTATACCTGAAGATGCACACACACACACACCACACACGCACATAAACACACATACAAGCACACAGACTTCACAAGTCATGGTTTTTTATCCAAGACATATAAACAAAACTTAGAAAATTGTTGTTCGGTCAGATTGAATTGTGCAGTGAACTAAAAGCATAATGAATTTAAAATAGATCAAGTTTCTGCTTGTCTGATCTTAACATAAGAAATGATAATTTCCTATCAGGAAATCATCTAATTAAATTCACTATTTAATACATAACGAGTCATGAGACCATCTTAATAGATTTCAAAGACATTTCTAATCACACACAGATGCATACCCACACTATAAAAAAATGTAAGGAAATAATACGCTTCCATCATAAAGTGAATCTAATGTAGACAGCACAATGATTCACCCAATGAAATAATTAAATCAGAGAATAACATGCATAAGTACTAAAAAGTAGAATTCACTGGCCACTTAATTATTTAGAGAATAATATTGTATAGAAGTAAATAACTTTGCTATGAGGTTGGACTGGACTCAAGACTAACAAAAGTCTTAATGAGGCCCAGCATAATGTACCTATTGCTTGGGGCTTAATGTGAGAACATGCAATTCCATTGCTACAAAAGTGAAATAAAAACACATAATGAAAATCCTAACAGAATTTATATAACCTATGTAAAAGTTAGAAAACGATTAAGGCATTAAGGCAAACTTGAATGGAAACAACCTAATATTAAATATAACCTCTCTACATAGTAACTTACACATTCTAGACAACCCTTCCTGGGTCAAATTTGCCTGGACTTTTCCTGTGTTATTATTTTATTCCTCTTTATTGGCAGCTCATTTATTTTCCCTTTTTTCTTGTTTTCTAGTTAATACATTTGCCCCCTATAGTCTACCTTCTGCCCTAACTTCTCACAATTTTAACTGCAAATCTATTCACTTATAAATATTCAATTTCTATTTTCTCTTCAGCCCATGAATTATTTAAACATTATTTTGTGGTAGCCAATGTCATTTGCTTCTTTACATTTAAAATTTGTCTTAATATTTACATGCAACAGAATTTTTAATGCATTAAAATATTGCATTAAATTCCCAACTCACTGTCTCCCCTCTTTGTTTGTTTTGAGCTCACAGAGAAGGCCTTTGGAGTGAAGATTCCCAGTGACTTGTTAGGTTCTCTGTGTTGAAAAATAAGTTACTGCTCTAAGGAAAGTGCCTGAAGTTGAAGGAGTGGGAATATATCCTCTTCGTGGTCTTGTGGGCCTGCGGGCCTGTGGGCCTTGTGCTTCTGGGATGTGCCTGCTCCTGAGTCATAAGGGTCTTTAGTGCAGGTCTTTGTTCTCTGGAGTACTCATGTGCTTCCTGTGGTACTGAGGGTGTGGCTTGCCCTCCTGGTAATGAAAGGATCTGATCAGCGTCTGGGGAACCATTGGATGCCACTGTCCAGGAAAACTAGCTGGAGTCTGAAAGATTGCCTTTTAATGTGGAGAAACCAGAATCAATAAATCATCTAGCTTCTCTCTCTATCTTTTCTGTGTGTGTGTGTGTGTGTCTGTGTGTGTGTGTGTGTGTGTGTCTGTGTGTGTTTGTGTAGGTTTCTGTATACATGATTATACATCTTTGTGTCTCACCCAGTTAATTTTGTCCTCCCCATTTACATACAGAATGAAAGCCAAATCTTAGTTAATACTCCAGGCTTTCAAGAAGCCCAGAAACTGTTATCAGCTGTGCTCTTGGGATGGGGTTTAGGGCTTTTTAGATCACTGAAATACCCTGTGCTAGCTTCCCAAGAATAAATGCTCACCTCTGAAGGCTGATGAGACTTCATAGAAAACCCAATAAAGAAAATGTTGGTCAATATTAGAGCTCTGATTACCCAACAGTGGAAAGTGAAATAACTAAGCTTCTTGCATGCCTTAAGCTTCTGGGTATTTTTTTTTTGGTCTGGAGATTGTCTGCCTGCCTGCCTGCCTGCCTGCCTGTCTGTCTGTCTGTCTGTCTGCCTGCCTGCCTGCCTGCCTGCCTGCCTGCCTGCCTGCCTGCCTGCCTGCCTGCCTGCCTGTCTGTCTGTCTGTCTGTCTGTCCGTCTGTCTGTCTGTCTGTCTGTCTGTCTCTCCCTTTGTCTCTGTCTTTCTATGTCTGTTTCTCTGTCTCTGTTTTTGTCTGTCTCTGTCTCTCTGTCTCTCTCTGTCTCTCTCTGTCTCTGTCTCTCTCTCCCCCCCCAACCTGTGTGTGTTAGTGAGTGTATGCACATGTGTGTGAAGGCTAGAAGTTGATGCCAGTGTCTTCCTCAATCACTTGTTTACCTTGTCTTTTGAGGCAGTGTCTCTCTGAACCTGAAGCTTCTCTATTGACTAGCTGGATGGCCATGGATCCCCATAGATCCTCTGTGTCTACCCCTCCAGTGTAGTGATTAAAGGGTAAAGGGCATGCTACCATGCTTAGGTTTTTACATAGGTATTGGGCACCCAAAGTAGAGACTTCTTTCTGCTTGAGTGACAAATTCTTTGAGCTACATTCTTCGTCCCTGAATTTCTACTTTTAAATAGATCCTTGATTAGTTTTAATCAGGTATAGGATGGAATTCAGACATGTATATGGCTGTCATTAAGGGAGTCTTGGCTGCTAGTACCCTGAAAGTGGAAGAATAGTCACCATCCCAAGCAGCCACCCAAAGAAGCATCAGAATGCCCAGTGGGCATGAGGTGACATCAGCAAGGAACAGATGTGGGGCAGAGTCTTCATCATAGTTTCTGCTTGTCAAGTCAACTGAATAATACTGGCTACTGCTACTTAGAATAATCTCAGTGGGCATAGAGTTCATCTGTTTTGCTCTCTGGTACCAGTCCTGGGATGAGCAGGACAGAGGCATCCCTGTCACCCCCAGAGTGTTAAAGTCAGGTAGAAGAGTTGACAGCATGGATTTTGTACTGACTGCTGGCAAAAGAGAAGTGTTCTCCCGAGCCATTATTCTACAATCTAATAGCTAGTGAGTGAGAGACAGTCTTTCTACAATGATTTAGGCACAATATCCTAAACATCATGAACCCAGAAAAAAAAAAGGTAGATAACCAGCTCTTCTCATCCTTGACTCTACTCTTTGCTAATATCTGTTTTGTTCCCCTGTGTTCTCTGAGAGGCAAAGACCTCACCTCTCCCTCTAGTGCCTCTTTCTCCTCCAGGGTGTTCCCAGTGCTGTCAGAACGGGCTCCTGAGTTCAGGAGAGAGGAAGGAACAACTCCGGAAATTCTACACAGGGGAAAAGTTACAAAGCTTTCCTCAGTTTCTTCATGGACTATAAACTCAGGGATGGGTGGAGGGATGAAGAACAGAAGGCAGGAAGTGAAAGACATTAATTAGTGTCGGGGAGGATGGTGGCGAGCAGGAAGTGTACACTTTCACTTGTTTTCCCTAAGAGAATACAGTGCTTCAGGCAGGATTTCAGAGGCATTCCAGAAAAAAATAAACACTACCAGCCTCAGCTCACCTTCTGTAAAGTTAGGGTAATTATTTTGATTTTTTGTGAGCATTAAGTGGTCTATGAGGGTGACATTTTTGAGCATAGGTTCTGACACACATTAAGTACTCAATATATATATTTTAATTCAAACAATTCATTTTCAAGTCAGTCTTTGTCTTTTCTTTTTCTTGGGAGGAATCAGAAATAGAGACAAGGGTTGTGACCACCTTAGCCACCTTATATGTTGTTCCCAGCAGGAAGCTTTCAAACCAGCAGCCTATGTCCTGCTGAGTTAACTCACTACTGAAATGTACTCCTGGCTCATACTAAAGCTTTCCAAATCTAAGCTGTGTTTCCTATATGATGAAGGACCTTAGAGACTATGGGATTAGGTCATTGTAGGGCCACACAGCAGTCTTGATCCACACAAACCGGTAATTGGCATTTTATTGGGTTAATTGAGATAGATGGTCTTAATTGAGGAAACAACTTTATTTGTACAGGAATATAAACACTATCAAATCATTATTAGTGCACAAGCATATAACCACTGTACAAATTTCACCAAACTAGAATACAAAACTGAAGTATGTGGTTGAAACACTCACGACTGCCTGCAACTTAGTCCATTCTCCAGAGGCTCCACAATCTCCGTTTTTTTTTTAAAAAAAAGATTTATTTATTATACATAAGTACACTGTAGCTGTCTTCAGACACACACCAGAAGAGTGCATCAGATCCCATTACAGATGGTTGTGAGCCATCATGTGGTTGCTGGGATTTGAACTCAGGACCTTCAGAAGAGCAGTCTGTGCTCTTAAGAGCTGAGCCATCTCTCCAGTCCCAGGTGATTTTAATAAGAATGGCTCCTATAGACTCATGTATTGGAATCTGTAGTCCCCAATGGTAGAAGAACCACTGGGGGAAAATTGGAAAGTATGGCCTTGTATGTCACTAGTGGCTTGAGGTTTCATGAGACTCTCATCATTTTGAGTTTACACTCTGCATCAATATGGGAGCTCTCAGCTGCTCATGTTGCCATACCTTTGCTCTGCCAACATGGCCTTAGATCTTTGAAACTGTAAGTCCAATTATGGGCATTCTTTCTTAAGTTGCCTTAGTCATGTTTTATTTCAGCAACAGGAAACTAAGAGAGGGATGTATCTCTGTAAGTTCACCTATGGATTTGTGCGGGCGCGTGCGCGCAAATATACACACACACACAAACACACACACACACACACACAGAGAGAGAGAGAGAGAGAGAGAGAGAGAGAGAGAGAGAGAGAGAGAGAGAGAGAGAGAATGCAATGTGTGATGGCTAGTTTTTTTTTCTCAGTTTGACAAAGGATAGGATCGTTTGGAAGAAGGAACCACAATTGAAAAAAAATGTACTCATCAGATTGACCTGTGGGCATGCCTGTAGGGCGTTTTTATTAATAAGTGATGTAGGAGTGCTCTGTCCACTATGAGTAGTAGTATTCTTGAGTAGGTAGTCCCATGTGTATAAGGGAACAGGCTCAGGAAACCGCAGAGAGCAAGCCATCAATCCTTTAAGCATAAGCAGAAGTCTTTTCTTTTGCATCAGTTTCTGCATTCTGGTTCCTACATTGAGTTCCTGCCCTGATTTTTCTCATTGATGGACTATGATCTGGAAATGTATGACAAATAAGTCTGTTTCTTCTCAAGTTGATTTTGGTATGAATGTTTTATCACAGCAATAGAAAACATACTAGGACATCAAGGCATATGAGCAGAGATCAGAGAACAACTTGCAAGAGTTGGTTGTTTCTTTCACATCATTGAGACTAGTATTTCTTACTGTAATGAGCTGCATATACAAGGCTAGCTGTCCTTGGGGCTTCTGAGAGATTCTCTTGTTTCTGCCTCCCATCTCCCTGTTATGAGTGCTTTGATTATAGATGTGTGTTCTCACATCAGGCTTTTAAAATATGGTTCTGGGGCACTGGTCTGGATAGCAAATGCCTTTACCCAATGAGCTATCTCACTGCTTTCAGGCCTAAATATTTTCACGTGTTATCTTTTTGTTCTATGGTAGAGAGCTATCATAAGAGTTTAGTTGCTTTCCTCTTTAATTAATATTAGGTCTATTTGTATTTGTTCCACATTACAAAAAAAACCCCATGATTTAATGGACACATGCATGCTTTTTGTTACAATGATGACTGCCCCCATCCAGAATACTGCTAGCATTAGTTTTGTATAGCTTCCATAACAATCATAGAATGTGTGGATTAAAATACAGCAGTTAATTTTCTCACATTTCTAAAGCCAAAAAGTCCATAAATGTGCCGGTTGAGTTTGGTTCCCTATAAAGTCTCTTCTGTTGTCTTTGAGAAGACAACCTGGGATGGTTAAAGTGTCAAAATGACAGAATCTAGACTCACCCAGAAGATGGGCTTCTTGGCCTGCCTGTCGGGGATTATCATGGCTCTGTTAGTTGATATGGGAGGACTCATTTTACTTGTGGATGGGACCATCACCTTAACAAAAGATCCTGGACTGCCTATGATGAAAAAAGAAAGAAGTGCTCAGTAGCCCAGCATTCATCATTTTCTGTTTTCTGACTGTAGAAATGATATGATCAGCTTCTTCAGGCTGCTGCTGCCTTGGCTTCTTAGCCTTGTTAGACTGGAGCATGAATTATGAGCTAAAGTAAACATTTTCTCCTTTAAGTTGCTTTGAACAGAGTAGTTTATCTTAGCAATACAAAAAGAACCTAAGACACTACCTAATCTCCAAATTTGCATAGGTTCTGAAGTGCTGTAATGAGGATCATGAAGTTCAGAAGGGCACAATTCAGTCCACATCAACATTTCAGTTACTACAGGAAGTGAATAAGTTGTTGTAGATGGAATGTCTTCAAGAGACCATTTACAGGAGTTTTCCTGAGGATTCAGAGCTGAGGTTGAAACCATCTGATAACTCCAGTGCTAGACATTTTCCATATCATTTTCTAGAATCTTCCCACTCTTTGGCAAGATGTAGAATCTATTTTCTCCTCTCCTGAAGCTTGCCAGGACTTTCATAACACCCCTACAGAACAGAGTATGGCCAAAGTAATGTTGTGTAACGTTTAACGCCATCTCAAAAAAAATCAAAGGTTTAAAATGAAGTGACCTTCACAGTCTCAGCTGTTGGAATATCTAGCTGGAAGCACTATTCTGAGAGGTTGTAGAAACTTTTGGACTTTGGACATAGATAATGAAGTACTTCTCTACTTCCCCACCAGAGTTCCTCCCTGCTACTTATCTGCAGTTACAATGTAATTACTCCTGCAAACAGCTTCTGCCAACAAAGAGGAGACATGCTCTATCTTCCTGACTTTGACATACTGTACCCTCTAATCTTAGCCCTAGGAAAGATCTTCTCTTCTGTGTTGCTTCTGTCATATAGTCTGTTACAGTGATACAAGCACTCTGACTTAGACCTTTCTCTCTCCTGTTCTTCCTCAAGAACAACTCTCCCTAAACCACTTGCCATTTTACAAAGAAGTCAAGAAGAGGAAGAAGAGCTGAGGTCATCTATCAAGAGCCAGCATCATTTCTAGATCTGGATGGACAGCCTTTTAGATCTCTCCAGTGTTACTTTTAAAGAGCGTCCTTCCCCTCTCTATTTTGGTAGGGATTTGGGAGATGAGCTAAAGAAATAAGTGCATAATCCATTAGCTACCTTGCACTAGAAGTCAGAACAATTTTCTTTGTGTAATAGTTACAAATGTGTTCCAGGAAATATTCCCACATAACCTCATTGCTTTCAACATTAAGGTAGAAAGAGGAAATTATTTCAACAGTTAAGTGAATTTGACAGGCTAAGATGGGACTGGGTACAGATTGTTTGGTAATGGGTATGGGCAATGAAAGATTGTTTGCAACAGATACCAAAAACTCTATGGAAAAGCAGGTGGTCTGTTTTAGCAAATATATAGGGTATTATTATTATTTCGCATTGGCTACTCGATAAATCATTATAGACTTGGGGCCTTTAAATGACACAAAGACGTTCTGACCTAGCTCAGGGATTCAGAAATGTAAAATCAGTATGCCTGGACCAATAGCAACATGTTGGCAGCGTCCTGCTTTCTTCAGAGGATCCAGAGGAGAATCTATACCTTACTTCCTCTGTCTCTTGTTCAATGATCACTAACTATATCAATTAAGTCCCTTTCTCCAGGACCTGTTTCTTTCTGATTTATGTTTGTGCTAATTTTCCTCTGCTTATTATTATTCATAATATGTATATATGATACACAATATATTCATATAATAAATATATAGACTATCTATCTCTCTATCTCTCTATCTATCTATCTATCTATCTATCTATCTATCTATCTATCTATCTATCTATCATCTATCTATCATTTATCCATCTGTTTGTCTGTCTGTCTATGTTGACAGCCTACTTTTTTCAAACTCTGTTTCTCAATTACACCTGCAAAGTTTTTGCCATGTAAGTCAATATTTGCAGTTTCTATGAGTTAGAAGTTTGTTTTAATTGGTCATGACTGAGTCTACTATACTTGACACTGGTACCCAGTGAGTTACTTCTACCCCACAGGTAAAATGCTCAAATCTCATTCCAGCATCTCCAAAAGACTCAACCCAATGCAGCATTACCCTAAAGTCCAATAGTCCTACTTAGTGTCAGTTCAAAACCTCCAGATCTGCCTATGTCTATCATGTAAATCAGAGACAGGGAAGACTCGAGGGTGACCCAGCCTGGGACCAAATCATTTTCTTTCTGTAGGGCTATGAGGTCTACAGAATATGTGGTGCAACAAGAGTGGGTTAACAGTTATAGAGATCTGTATTGCAAACAAGAGGAACTAGAAAATAAAAGAGAATTTCTGGCTCTAAATAATGTAAGTATCTACTAGGGGAAATTCCACTAGGTCTCAAGTCCTGGAAAGAATCCCCAGGCTCAAGGCCCTGCCTTCTGGCCCCAGGCTTAATTCCTTTCTTTGACCTTTTCTGGAGCAGATATTAAAAACACATAACCTACATCCTCTGTTCTGATCATGTCTTGTGGTATCCACAGATTATGAATTGGAATTCATAAGAACAGACTAATTCAATTCATTGGCTCCGGGAACCCCTCCTGTATTTATACAATTCTTCATTTAATGCCTGCTTGAGAAACTGAAGAGATGAAAAGCTCGCCATTCAATCCTCTATAATGATTTGAGAAGTTTGGATTAAGTTCTATGTGCCTTGCAGGTAGGTAGGTACTGTACCATTTGGTGTATACTGTGGTACGGTGTAGATGAGGAGTGGGAATACACTATGCACTGTCTTAGTTCTTATGTTGCCATTGTGATACATACTATGACAAACACAACTTAGGGGAGAAATGATATACTTGGCTCATGGTTCCAGATTATAGTCTATTAAGGGAGGAGAGTCGCACAGGCAGTTTCTTGAGAGAGTTTGATATGTTATACGCACAGTCAAGAATGAGGGAGGAAGAGATGTATAGACTCAGCTTATTTTCTCATTATACACTCCAACATCCTAGCCTAGCAAATGGCATCAATAATACTGGGTGGTTTTTTCCTACCTCAATGAACTTAATCAATATAATCTTCTGCAGGCATATCCAGAGCCTGATGTCTCATGTAATTTTATATCCTATCAAGTTCATAAGTAGCCAAGTTCAGTAGCCATTACATATGACAAACAAAATATAGACTTTCAGATACATATTGATAAATATTATGAAAGAAAATAGGGAGATATGATAGTTTTTACAGGGATGACGGCAACGATGATGATGATGATTTGTTTTTTCAAGACAGGGTTTCTCCATATGTAGCTATGGCTGTCCTACAACTCACAGAAATCCTCTCCAGCATGAGGCACCGCCTCTTCCCTGATACAGGGAATATTCTTTTACGTTGAGATATATGTAAAAGTTGATCATAAAAGAGAACATTAAGTTTGAGATATGAGAAATAAGAAATAGCCATGAACACTGAACATTTTCAGTCTGAAAAGATAGCAAGTTAAAATTATGTTGCAGTGGGGGCTGGAGAGATGGCTCAGTGGTTAAGAGCACTGATTGCTCTTCCAGAGGTCCTGAGTTCAATTCCCAACAACTACATGGTGATTTACAACCATCTGTAATGGGATCTGATGCCCAGGGATCTGTAATGGGATCTGAAGCAATAAAAAATAAATAAATAAATACATAAATAAATAAATCTCATACATAAAATAAATAAATCTAAAAAAAAATTACGTTGCAGTACTACAAGAAGGAACAGAGGTCTGTAATATTGGATATTGGTGAGTGACACAAGAAACAGTTTAAATAATGATATATGGAGAAGCCAGAGGGAAATCATGAGATGGAGTAAGAAATTATACTTTATTCAAATTTTAGTTGGAAGCCACTGTAGCTTTTGGAAAAAAAATAATGATATCATCTCATGTACGTTTTAGAGACATTAATTTCTCTTCAGAGAGAGAGAAAGAAATAGCAGAGAGAGAGAGAGAGAGAGAGAGAGAGAGAGAGAGAGAGAGAGAGAGAGAGAGCAGAGAGAGAGAGAAGGATGAGCTGTGAATGATCTGTACTACTCGTTGTCATGGCTTAGCCATGTTAATTATATAATAAGATTTGAGAAATAGAAAATTCTAGAATTTCATAAGTGGAGCCACCAGGGCAAGATTTTGGGGTAGAGGGAAAAACTGGAACAAAAGTGGGACCTGATTTTCAAGTGTAGGTTCTGGCTTTGACTAGCTGGGGGCGTGGCATTGCTGCTGAATGTGACACAGCTCCATTGGGGGAGTTCTGAGATAAGACGACTGGGCATTTTGAAGGAGGTAAGAATCATAGTGTCTGCTCAGCTGTTGTATCTTAAATATTTATTAGAAGTTTAAATAAAGATACCAAGTGGGAACCAACAGGGGCTAGTCACATAAACATGTGAACTAACATTTAAATGCAGCAAATCTGCTAAAATCTCAGCAAAACTTTAAAAATAAATTAAAATAAATGCATCAAGTCACGAGATGGGAAGAGATAGGTCATGAGAACAGTGAGCACAAAGTTCCTCAGAAAGTTACAGAGAGCACATGAATGCTCAGAGGACAAGGAAAGGACAATGAGGAATGAGGAGAGGGGACATGGGGGCTGAGGAAGACTGTACAGTCTTGCCATAACCTGAGATCCTTTTGTTTTAGGTAAATTGCAGTACCTGGAAATTCTCACAACTAAAATTAAATTTGATTTCACATCATTTCTATATACAGGTCTCAGTTCCCTCTGAGTTTCAGTTCTCTTCTCTCTCTCTCTCTCCTTTGTTTTATGTGCATTGGTGTTTCGTCCACATGTATGTTTGTGTGGGGTGTCACATCCTCTGTAACTAGAGCTACAGATAGTTGTTAGCTGCCTTGTGAGTGCTAGGAATTGAGCCCGAGTCCTCTGGAAGAACACCCAGTGCTCTTAACTGCGGAGCTATTTCTCCAGCCCCTGGTCTCAGTTATTAATTATGGAAAACACAGACGAAAGGTCAAAGGACATGCATATCAGCAAAAACGATTTCTATGGAAAGAGAACATATCTGTCCTGTTGGTTTGAATGTCTGGCCACCGCCGGTCTGTGTGACTGGAGGAGTGGGTGGGCCCCCTAGCCCTTCATCTCCTTTGTCTCTAAAGAGGTGATGCTCGTGGAGCTGTTGTTCCTAGGTTTATTTTCTCTCCCCTGAAAGAGTAGGCAGTTACTACCACCCCACACTAGCAATTCTGAGTTTCTAAGCAAGAATTTTTCTTTCATCCTTTTCTTTTTCTCCCCCCACCTTCCATTTTTCCAACATCTGGCCAGTTTTCCAGAGTCTAAAGAATTCTAAAGTAGAAGAGAGTACTGCATAGGCAACTTCTTTCTTTAGAGACAACCTCATGGGTTATTTTGTGTAACAGCATCCTTTCTTAACAATATAAAATGTAGGGGCTCAGAGCTCAGAATATGAAATTACATGGAATTCAATTCCATTTCCACAATTTAGGAACTATATTGGCTTGGGCAATTTACTTCAATTCTCAGTGTCAGTTTCTTCATTTGTACAATGAGTAATGGTACCCATCTCATTGGGTGGGTCTAGGGGTTACATAAATTAAAAATTAAGATGGGGGAAGCACAGAGAAGAAGACTATGTGTTCATTACTGGGTAAGCACCCAGGAACTGAGCCGATGTCTGTTGCAGGATTCTAAGCAGATGGCTGGATGGCCTCTCTTCCGGGATGTGGTGCCAGGGACGTCTGTCTCAAAATGGTGGTGACTTTTGGGGTCCCGTCTGATTCTGACATTTTGGTATTTGAAAAGTAGTGAGACCGTTCATTTTTAACCATGGGCCACCTTCCAGAATGAAGGGATAACATGAACATTTATCCCTGACTTTTGGGATGTTGAGCTAAGTTCTGGAAGAGCTGTAAAATTAGGTTAAAAAGACACAATGATTTCCTTTTTAAATAATATCTGTTAAGTGTTTTTAATGCTAAAACTTCAAGTGCTTTTCTGGCTTGCCTTTCCTACTTAGATTTAAATTTTTTTCTTCAATAATTCATCCGTGGCTATAGAAACAGTCTGATACAGAGAAAAGATCAGAGTTAAGAGTGATTCTAAATACAGTTTTCAGTCCTTTTACAGAGTGGCGGATTGCCTCTTACCTTCGGTTTCCCAATTTTATATAGAAATCAAAACAACTACCTTGTGTTGATAATATGAGAATAACATTAAACAACATTCTTACAAGACTCTGAAGGTAAAAATGATATTAGCTTTGCTGACCTGCCCTGCTGGACTGCTGACCCTACCCCTGCTCAATCTCTATTTCTACTACCTTCTAGAATTATCCACTAAGATGATTTCTTTGCAAATAGATTAAAAAAAAGATATCTCTGTATTGGTGATAGTGGGTGTTGGTATTAGAGAGTATTTATAACCCTCTTGAATCCAGACATCATTTGAATTCATGAAAAGTAGTTGCTACAAGTTCTAAAAATATTACTCATAAATAATGCTGTTTCCAGACCTCTCGTGCTGAGTCAGGTAACCCTGAGCCCTCTCTTCAACAGGCCTCTGATCACTCCTGTAATGCCAATGGGGAAATTAGCTAGTGCCAAGATATTTTTAACTGGTCTGAACAAACACATCTTCATTTGCATACAGCAAGATGTAACCTTAGCAACAGCGTGTATTTTTGGACACCCTTTCATTTAATGCAAATGAAGCCCATGGATGCACCCGGAATCTGGTGACAGAATTCAACGTGACCAGTGCACGTGTGTGAGGGCCTCCAAGTCGGCAACCAGCCCTGGTAGCCTGGTTCCCTGTCCCTAGTACAGATCAGCATGGCCCCAAATGGAATAATTTTAAAACATTGGTTGTTCCTGTTTACTCTCCAGTCACATTTGACTGTCACTCCTATTCTAAGTGGCCTGAGGTGTGGGAGAAACTGGATACTGCTTGTGTAAAGAATTACACTTTCACAATGTGAGAGAGAATTGAAAGTGTGGCTATGCAGCTTCCACACTGTGACTCAAGGGCAGTTCCCTGCAGTCTCTGAGCCAGGGTGTTCTAGAACATCAGGGCACCCATTAAGTTCATTACATCTTCTTGTTTGTGAAGTTGTTTTAAGTAAAACCTTTTAAAGTGATTTATGGTTTCAGGTCAGAATTCTGTATGTGTTCCATATCTACTGGCTACAATATGATGCCTGGATATGTATTTACTGAGGGAGGAGGGAGTAAAACAAGCTAACTAAAAAGAGATCTCTTTGGATACATCCTTTGTCACAAAGACATTGGGAATGAACTGCTGGTATTTTTAGAGTTGAGAAGGGCATCTGTTTGAGGACACGCTCTTACAGTTTGCTCTCCTCCTTTGTATCTGCCACCACAACTACTTACATAACATTGGTGTGTGTGTGTGTGTGTGTGTGTGTGTGTGTGTGTGTAGGCCTGAAATCAACATTTGAAGTCTTTTTTTATCTTTAATTTTTTTTTACAGTCCAGTTGTTATCCCCCTCTCATTCTACCATTTGACAGTTTCTCATCCCATTCCTTCTCCCCATCTCCAAGACGATGCCCCCCCCCACGCCCCACCAGGCTTCACCATTCCCTGGGGTCTCAAGTCTCTCAAGGGTTAGTTAGGTGCATCTTCTCTCATTGATGCTAGACCAGGCAGTCCTCTACTGCATATGTGTTGGGGGGCCTTGGACCAGCTAGTGTATGCTGCTTGTTTGGTGACTCAGTGTCTGAGAGGTCTCTTGGGTCCAGATTTGTTGAGACTGCTGGGTTTTTTTTTGTTGTTGTTGTTGTTGTTGTTTTCGTTTTTTTAAAGTCTTGTTGCACCCAGAGCTAATTGGTTTGGCTACACTGGCTGTCTAGCAAGATCGCCTCCTTCAAGTGCCAGGGTTACAGGACCAAATTGCTACACCTGGCTTGATATAGGTGCTAGGGGTTCCAGGCTCAGATCTTCCTGCCTACACAGCAAGAATTGGCAGTTCTGAAGATGGTCTTCGGAATCTTTTTGAAATAGAATAAGGAAGATTCTATGATTTGAATAAGTATCTTACTTGACTCCATGCACTAGAGGATTGATCTACAGACTGGTGCTAATTATTAGGAGTACTGGAACATTTAGAAGGCAGAGACTAGAAGACATTAGGAGGTCTATGAGGACCTTCACTGGATGGGGTTGTGGGACTTTGTCCTCTCTTTTTGTATCTTCCCTCATGAGTTCAGTAGTTTGCTCTTCTTGCTTGCTTGTTCCCCACCATTGATCTCCAGCACAAATCAGAGAAGCCTAAGGAAACGAGTTACAGTGTCTTGGACTGGGGACTCCCAAACTGTGAGCAAAAGTGAACCTTTACTTTTTGAAAGTTATTGTCTCAGGCATCTCATTATCTCCGGAAGTTGGCTAACACCAAGGTTCTGAAACTTTTACCTTTGTTGCTGAGTAACCTTTGGATGGGAGCCTTCTCTAAGAATGTGACCTTAGGGAATGTATTCTCTCTCTCTCTCTCTCTCTCTCTCTCTCTCTCTCTCTCTCTCTCTCTCTCTCTCTCTCTCTCTCTCTTGCTCTCTCTCTCTTTCTCTCTCTCTCTCCCTCTCTCTCTAAAACAGGATTTTATGAAGCTCAGGCTTGCCTTGAACTCCTGATCCTCTCCAATGCTGGGTTTACAGGCTTGTGTTTCCAATTATGTCTATCTTTAAGAAAGTACAAAGCAAGAACCCAGTCGAAGGACCTGATTTGGGTTTAGAGGAACTTGGAATCCTTTACTGCCAAGTTCTTCTGGCAGCTCAATTACGTGTGACTCATCTGTGCATGGGAAATCTGGGTGACACACAACAGAACTCCATGATAGGGTTGTGAAACTGACTTTCCTCTACGGCAGGCTTCCCTGTTTTAATAATCAACTGTCACCTTTGGGTCTCATGATCCAGTAGCCACAGAGTTTTGGACACTGTTGCCCTCCACACTCAACTTCCTTCTGGGACTGTGTTCCTCATACTAACATAGGACCTTTGTGTGGATGTGCTTACGAATCCATGCATATACACGTACATAGGCATGTGTTTGTGCATATAGGGGCACAGACCTGCTCTCTATTTGTAAGTCCCACCTCTCTCAAGGATTAATGCTATGCTCATGTCTTAGGCATAGAGATCATTCCTCCTAGCTACCCTGCTTCCTCTGAGCACAGCTGTGATGCTGAAAACATCTGAGTCTCGACTCTGCTCTGTTTCTATGCTCTGGAGCATGTATGGGCTCCAAACTTGACCTTGGGAGACTGCCCAGCTCTCAGAAGAAGTACAGCCCCACCCATTGGGAGCATGACTCCAGCCTTAGCAGGGTCAAGAGCCGAGGAAGGGCCCCACAGAGGGGGTTTGGTCTAACATGCAGGGTTCTGGGGGCAGAAGCTGAAGCCAAAGTCTGTTCTGAAACACTAGTACCATTCTCTGCCAAGGGGTTAAAGGTCAAAAGGTCAAACTGTGGCAAGGTTGGGAGTATTCTCCCCGAGTCCCTGAATTCAGAATCTGTGGGCATTGTTGAACTAGACTAGGGAGTACAACACCCCTCCCTATGGAGTTCTGTTGGACAGACTTCTCTTACATTGCAGAGGTCACACAGCGGGCCTGTTGTGGAAGATCTTCCCCCAAAGAGTTTATCTTGCCTTCATAGCGTGCTTTCAGGCATAATGATGGGCCACAAGATGGAGAAGGCTGCTCTGCTCTGCTGGAAACAGGGGACCATAAGTTGTGCAACATCAGAGTGTTCAGAAAAATGGTCTGGCTCCAACTTCCCCATCTTATTACCAATTCTTGCTTCCTAGGTTAAAAAATATTTGGTGTGTGTGTGTGTGTGTGTGTGTGTGTGTGTGTGTGTGTATGTATGTATGTATCTATGTGTACCACTTGCAAATAGTGGCAATGGAATTCAGAAGAAACAATTAAAACTCTTAGAACTGGAGTTATAGGTGATTGTGTGCCACTATGTAGATTCTGAGAACTGAACCCTGTCTTGTCTTCTGTAAGAGCATTAGTACTCTCAATAACAGAACCATCTCTCCAGCTCCATTCTAAGCTTTTGCTGTGAGACATCTCATAGTTGATATCAAAGTCCATCTTATCAAATGGCAGGGTTTTTCAAAGATGGCTCAGACAGAGAATAGCATTTGAAGTATGTAGGGGTGCCACCCTGAAGAGGTTTTCCTTCTTGAAAGCTGCATTTCTGGCAATGAGCTGTGGTGGAATGAGGAGGCATAAGGTGTTAAGGTGAAAATCACTGCGGGGTGGATCAAAACCAGAGGCTTACAAGCAGGACCGGGGCAGCACTTTGAAGTTGGTTAGGTCATCAGCTCCATCTCAGTCTGGCTGGCATGGGACCTTTAGAGGGACAAATGGAGGGAGCAGTGATGCACATTTAAGATAGCTCACTGTGGACCTGACATTGACCACAGCCATGCTATTGTACATTCCTCTATATTTGCAGTCATGCTTTGTAGTTGGGCATAGCCCAAGGCTCTGTAAGATGATTGTGGCTCAGAGATACAGCATGGATGCCCCTTTGTAAAGGGAAGAAAGCTTTCTAGAGCAGGTAGTGTTGAGATTGAGTGCCCAATGACAGTTAGGAGTTTTACAAATGAGTCTTTATTTCAGGATTGACCGGGACGTCTCCACAGGAGTGCATATCTCACTAATGTTATGATCTCCTGAGGATTACTTTGTAATCTGTAGTCCTAGGCACTGAGTAGATCAGTATTGCCTAGGATAGTTCAAAAGCAAGAGCAGAGAAAAGATTCGAAGAAGAGGATGAATAAGATGAAGAATTTACATAAAGAGCAACTCCAAGATGACAAGAAAACATTATTTTGCTTCACTGAACTCATTATTTTTTCCTTTCCAGAATCAGAGCTTCATGGGGCAGCATGGAGGAAGGAGGGAGTCAGCATGGAGGGAGGAGGGAGTCAGTATAGAGGGAGGAGGGAGTCAGCATGGAGGGAGGAGGGAATCAGCATGGAGGGAGGAGGGAGTCAGCATGGAGGGAGGAGGGAGTCAGCATGGAGGGAGGAGGGAGTCAGCATGGAGGGAGGAGGGAGTCAGCATGGAGGGAGGAGGGAGTCAGCATGGAGGGAGGAGGGAGTCAGCATGGAGGGAGGAGGGAGTCAGCATGGAGGGAGGAGGGAGTCAGCATGGAGGGAGGAGGGAGTCAGCATGGAGGGAGGAGGGAGTCAGCATGGAGGGAGGAGGGAGTCAGCATGGAGGGAGGAGGGAGTCAGCATGGAGGGAGGAGGGAGTCAGCATGGAGGGAGGAGGGAGTCAGCATGGAGGGAGGAGGGAGTCAGCATGGAGGGAGGAGGGAGTCAGCATGGAGGGAGGAGGGAGTCAGCATGGAGGGAGGAGGGAGTCAGCATGGAGGGAGGAGGGAGTCAGTATGGAGGGAGGGAGTCAGCATGGAGGGAGGAGGGAGTCAGCATGGAGGGAGGAGGGAGTCAGTATGGAGGGAGGAGGGAGTCAGTATGGAGGGAGGAGGGAGTCAGTATGGAGGGAGGAGGGAGTCAGTATGGAGGGAGGAGGGAGTCAGTATAGAGGGAGGAGGGAGTCAGCATGGAGCGAGGAGGGAGTCAGCATGGAGCGAGGAGGGAGTCAGAACACTTGATTCCTTGACAGAATTTTATACTCAATTTTATACTTTCTTTCACAAAGAAAACTTCAGGGTAGAGAGAAGTGCTGGCCTGGGGCCATTGAACTGTTTGTTTTCTAGGTGTTCTGAGAACTCACTGTGTGTCCCTGGGCAAATTGCTTGCCTCCTCTGTGTCTCCCTTTGCACAGCCAGAAACTGAAAAGTATCTTTAAATTATGACCCTCTATGGATCTATTTTTAACAACAACAAAAAAATAAACCCCCAGACTCCCACACTGTCATCTTGCCATAACGACATGTGTAGCTATGCAGATTTTCCCAGAATCAGAAGGAAACAGCATTTGTGAAGTGTCAGCTCATCACAAATGACTGGCAAGTAGAAGCTTCCAAGCCCATCCCCAAAACCTGCTCAGTGATGTGGGGCCAGGCTGGGCTGAACCGGCTTTGCTGCTCTCTCTGCGTTCTTGCTGACTGTGCCTCGTGTTCTTGGGAACAGAAATAGATTCCGTCTGTCACAAGACAAGCACACTCCTGAGAGGGAGTAGTGTGTGTGTGTGTGTGTGCGTGTGCATGGATGCGTATACACATACATGCATACGTGTGTGAGTACATGCTTATGCATTCATATGTGTATGTATTTTTTCTAGATAGCTTTGTGTCAAAGATGGCAGTTTCTTAAGCAATATATAAGGTCCCTGGAAGTCTATCAAGACCTGCTTAGGTCACCTGGTCACTTGTCACAGCATCTTTGTGTCCTCAGATAGAGACAGTGCCCAGCATATTGAGCATATATAGTCTACCATATGTTGTAATGGGTGTTGGGCATAAAACTCTAACACAAACAGAGACACTGCTAAGCTGCTAGGGTGTGTTAGGTGGCTTATTTGAATCCCAGATTCAGGGTCCCAGGAGCTGCACTGGAGCAGAGGTTCTGTCCTCAGCTGTCCTTAGCTATGATGCTACTTATTCTGAGATCACACTTTCTGCTGTCCACTTGCTTGTGCTGCTCTACTCAGAGACTCTGAATGGTGGCATCTTCTCAGTGTGTCATCTGCTGTGCCAGTCTGCTGCGCCTACCGGAGTTCTGAACAACTTCAGACTCTGGTTGCAAGGCAGATTCAAGGAGGAACTGGGTTCATACAATTATCTCTCCCAAATAACGTGTGATCTTGGGTACACATGCATGTCATCTTGGGTACACATGAAAGCATTTTTATTATGGGTCTAGTGGATTCTTTTAGCATCTCAAATGACACCAGGCACTAAATTATCTTAACAGTGGTCTGCACTCAGGGCCTATTGGTGCCCCACCATGCCCCTACAGCTGAGTAACAGGAGTTGTGTCCAAATGACAATTGCCAGACAAATGTCTAGAACATGTGGTGTGGGAAATTGAGAACATGAAGGTTTAGAAAATTCAGAGGTGTCTTCAAGTGTTCCTCAATGAAGATCTCAATCTGTGTTCTCCTGTCTGTAGTTTGTTCTTGTGGGTGGCTTTCACACTAAAGGAGCCTTAATTTCCTTTAACCCTGTTAGCCACCCAGTGACAGGTCCCAGGGGCAGGGTAGAGAAGCCTGTGCCCTCTCCACTCAGAACTTAAAGTTTCCATAGAACCATGGTTGGGTCCTGGATTCCTCTCACATGACTGGGTGTTCTGGGATGTATGACAGGTGTCATTTTTAACATGTACACTTTCCTACATCCTCTTCTTCCTTGGTCATCAAGAAGGTTAGAGCTGCAGCTCATAGCTAGCTTCTTTCATTTGCTCACCCGGGCCTCCTGTCCTTAATTAACAAGATATGGTGCGGCACGTCAGACGTACAACACTAAGCACTAAGGAAGTCAGACACTGGCTAGTGTGGTGCTGTCTTGTGTTTATCTTAGAAGTCTCCCTAATCAGTAAATCAGTCCATGTTACATAAACTTTTCCTGGGGAGATAAATTTGCATCTATTCACTCCTCACGGGACTAATAACACACCAAAGAAGTAATTCCACCCAAGTATAGTTTAATTCGAGTTACTCACAGATGCCTGGGCAACTCATGAATGACTCCATCCCTGAAGAAAATCGCTCTATCCTCCCACAAGGTTAGCTGTCTGTAAAGCCTGTGAGGAGATGGAAAGGCCTCATGAGTGCCCCCTCCCTTAGGGGAATGTTTGTGTGTCCAATCTTCTACCAGTTCTCTCGAAGGTAATTATAGCTGCTGAGAGTTTAAGAGGGCAAAAGCCTGTTATGTCATGCCCAGAGAACAGCATTTCTCAACGACCCCCTTCCAGGCTTAACCATCCAGGCTAGCTTCTTGCTGAGGCTAGGAATGGAAGGAAGGGTACAATTTTATGCAGTCTGTGCCAGCAACAAGCATCCAGAACAATTAACTTGGTCCTTTCGCACACGTGTGCATACATACACACACACACACACACACACACAGAACCATCTCTTCAAAGGCTTTATACTGCTTTTCCTCATGAGAAAACTGAAGTCCAGAGAAGACAAGTAACAGGCAGAATTGGGATCAGACTGCTTAGGCTTTGTGAGAGGGTCAAGGGAAACAATGCATGGGAGACATAGTGAGAGAGCTAAAAAAAAAAAGGTTCTTGTTCTGAGTGGGGTAGGATGTTATTCAGTAACTGACCGTGAGTCAGCAGGGAGGCAGCATTTTCTCCCTGGGAAAAGTGTGTAATTCTGCAATTAGAGGTTCCAGTAAAAGTGGGTGGGCCGCCACTTGGAAATATAAATCACAACCAATAGGAAAAGTAACAGCTGTAGCTCCACAAGTCAGGGGTCAGAGTTCAGTGTGTTACAGGTGTCTCATGCCTCCTGTACAACCAACTTAGAATCTGGCCCTGATTTTGTTCAAAAACTCCTAGCTGGTGTTTCTTTTCTCTCTTCCTCCTCCCCTCTCTGCTTAAGATTTATTTATTTTTATTTATGAATATCTGTGTGCCTGAATGAGTTTATATATATGCTTTGTGCAAGCTCACCCACAGAAGTTAGAATAGAGCATTTAATCCCTGGAACTGGAGTTACAGTTGTTTGTGAGCTGCCACGTGGGTGCTGGGAACTGGTCCTGGGTCCTCTGCGAGCGTAGTAGGTGATCCTCAAGGAAACAGTTAATCTAGTAAAGTGAAAACCCAAAGATGGGAAAGAATCATTGACAGTTATACATCTAACAGGATTAAGATCAAAAAAATATAAAAAACTCAAAAAACAAAGGGATAAAGGGGCTCATGCAAGAAGTTAGTTTGGGATTTGAACAGGGACATCTCAAATGAAGAAATAAAAATGGCTAAGAAAAATCTCAAAAAAATGTACTCCATTCCTAGAAAAAAATGCAAACCAAAACAACTTTGGTGTTTCACTTAACTCTAGTCAGAACGGCAAAGAAGAACAAAGCAACTGACAAATGCTGGAGAGGACATGGGGGAAGGGGACTCTCATTCAGTGTTGGTGGGACTGCAAACTTGTACAGTCCTTCTGGAAGTCAGTTTGGACAACAACCCTCACAACCCTAAAAATAACTCTACCATATGACCCAGGCACACGGTTCCTCAGCATATGTCCACAGGCCATGGCGTTCTACTCCACAGACAATTGCTCAGCCACATTGTCGAAGCTCTGTTCACAATGGCCGGAAATTGAAAGTAACCTAAATGTTCTTTAGCTTATGAATAGATAATGAAAATGTAACACACACACACACACACACACACACACACACAAAACTACACATGAACACATACACATTATGAAATATTATTCCTTAGTAAAGAAAACTGAATTCTTGAAATTTGTAGGTACATGGATAGAGCTAGAAACAATCATGTTAAGTGAAGTAACCCAGACCCAGAAAGACACAAATGGCATATTCTTTCCTATCTGTGTTTCCTAGCTTCAAGTCTTTAGATGTGAGTGGATAAACTGGAGTAACTTCAGAAACTGGGAAAGTAAAAAGGGGATCATGGTTGGGGAAAGAACTAATGAAAGGGAACTATCAGGGTACAGTGAACTGAAGGGGTAAATGGGAGGAGGAGAGGTTTTAACTAGGAAAGGCAAGAAAGATAAATGCAGAGAAAAGAGGAGGATAGGTAAAATATTAGTATGGATGTTTTAAAAAGTTACTAACTCATCACATTGTTATCTAGCTACCTAAAATTTTGTACAGTACATACAAGGCAGTGCATAAATATACATAGGACATTTAAGGAAAAATATCCCATCTGGGCTGCCTTTGCTCCACTCAACAGATAGTCCCAGTGACTTTCTAACAAAACTCCAATGGCAGGCTCAAGAAGTTCCCCTTTGAGGTACTGGTCAAGGCTCTCCAAGACACTCCCAAAACATTACAAACTCTTGCTACTCCCCTTCATTGCCTCTAAGAGGTAGAAGGTAAATCTCTATTGCTGAGGACACCATATACTTCAGACACAGGATCAAAAGAACCTGAGCTGGATGAACTTGGCTTGAAATATTCCTCCATGAGGACTATCTTTCATGGTACCAGAAGGCAGCATGCAAGCTTCATACAGAGGGAAGCAACCAACAGTCCTACCCAACTGTGATGCCTACAAACTGCAACAATGCTCCAAATGGCACAATATCTCTAAGGGTGCCGTAGTGGCATGCATACCTTGGTGATGGCCAAATGCACACTAATTGAACCTAAGACCTGCTCAACTACAGGAAAACGGTATCTGGTAATGAAAACCTATCCAACTACCCAGGGCCAGTGACATTATGGACATTAGTGGTGAGCTTGCAACAACCACTTTACTAAAGTAGCATAATTCTAGCACATTCTTAATATTTACCCTTATACCAACAGGTAAGTGTAGTCCTCATCCTTCATTGAAGAAACTTGTTTTTGCAACAGATGGAGAGCATTTGCAAAAACACACAACTGATTGAAATGTGGAGAGAAAGAGTCCCGAATGATACAGCTATAAAACAATTCCTGCACCTAAGGCTGAGGGATAAGTGTGGAAGAAGGGCAGAGCGATTGTAAGAGCCAGAGGAACAGGACGTTTGTTGTATGATTGTGTCTACTAGAAATGTCAGAGAGGCAGCATACACCAATTCTCATCAACATGACTGTGTAAACTAGACCTGAATAATGAGGATACAAATGGACATAATGACATGATGACATGGATGAAGGAAAGATTGTGGGCATCAGTCTTAGACCAAAAACTAGGGGTAACAAGAGAAGAAGTCTTTCTTAGGGTAGGAAGAACATCCCAATTTGTTATCCAATGACAACTGTCATTCTGAGATCATATATATAAAGGTGACATTATACAAATCACATTATATCATTATATATATATATAATACACACACATATATACATATATATATATATATTGTATATATATATACACAATGTATGTTCAACAGTTAAAGAAAAAGAAGTCATGAATTTGCAAGAGGGGGCAGAGGAAAGAAAGGAAATAGAAAGCAATGTTATATCATAATTTTGCAAAGTAAAATATTATTACCAACAGATAAATAAGAGCTCTTAACTGCTATGCTATCTCTTTAACTTCTTCCTTCTTTAAACCACATCAGAGACGCTTATTTAAAAATATGTATGTGTGTAGGTGTGCACATATGTACAGCTATGCTTTGCTGCATGGCGGGGAGATAGTTGGAAAATGTTCTTTCAGGTGATTTTTGTCCTTGTGGGAATATCATAGACTATATTTATACATTAAAATAGCTACTACAGCTCTACGTCATTTGTATATTGGGTATCATGACAGCACTTGCCTTACCTACCTGGTGTGCTCCTCAAACAGTTCACATGGTGCTGGGCATAAAATTGTTTTAAATGTGGTCAGTGCTGAGTAAGGGTTCAATGGAGTTGTTACCACACAAAGACATACATGATGTGTGAATTACAACTGCAAGTCTTGCTCACAAGTGTGTATTGAGGGCCCTTATATAGGCACTTCCCCAATCACATTATGTTGTCTTGGGTACTCTCATGCTAGAGGCAGGTTGGATTTCTTGTGTCTGGTCATTCAGCTGAGTGACAAAGCCAAAGACACTTGTATCCACACTTTCTAATCAACACCTTGTAAGAGAACTATCATACATATAGCCCACCAAAAGATTGCTATGGTGTGCAGAACTAAGTGTATATATATATCACTTCCTTGCTTAAAATATTTTATTGATTTCCTCTCTCCATGAGGCAGAATTTAAGCTCTGAAGTAAGTTTGCTTATAAGGTTGTCTTAGCTTGGACTTTTGGCAAAGCATTTCCCCATAGTTAAGTGTTAGGATCATGAATGACCCACTGAGAGGTAAGAACTGAAGTCTTTACCCATACATGCTTGTTCTTAGTTGGTTAAGGCTTGTTTCATTTCCTGCCATAGTTGATCTGTTCCTGACACAGCCAGATCATCCCTAGGTAGAAAGAAGGTTCTCAGATGGACATGCATAAGAGTTGGAGGTAGGATGTCATTGACCTTTATGGGAACTGTCCTGCCAAGCTTCTCAGAACCTATCAGAGTGAGCCAGAAGGATTCCAGGGGTCCAGTGTATCTTTAATAGCCAGGATGCTGCAAAAATCATCTTTTTCAAGCTTTGCTTTTGGTCCTACACATAATCTAAGGCAGCAGTTCTCAACCTGTGGATCACTACTGCTTTGGGGGGGGGTGTCAAATGATCTTTCCTCCGGGTTAGCCCGAGACCATCTGAAAACACAGATATTTACATTATGATTCACAAAAGTAGCAAAATTACAGTTATAAGGTAGCAACAAAAATAATTTTGTGATTGGGGGTCACAGCAACATGAGTGTTTGTATTAGAGGGTTGTGGTAGCATTAGGAAGGCTGAAAACCACTGATCTAGAGTTCCACATGTGTGTCATTCTGTGGGTAAGGGAAGCATGAATGCGGTCTATGCTTCCTTTCTTATGAGAAACAGGTAAAAATCTCAGTGTAAATCCACTGGACCATGAACTTTGTTGTGTTTGTTTGCAGTGGAACATCCCATATTCATATAACAAACGGGAAGCCAAATAAACATACACACACACACACACACACACACACACACACACACACTATTCACTTCCGAGGCTTTGGAACTGACATCCTATGAAAGTCCCCAAGCATCTTAGGATTTTATATTATAAAGGAGAAATTTAATGGTCATCTAAAACCTCTCTATAATACAGCAGAAGCAAGACTCAAAGCAGTTGCATGAGGATTTAAACCCATGCTTATCAGACGAGGTTGAAACCCTTTCCCAAGTAGACAAGATTTTCTCAGACTCCCATGCCTTGTCTTTCCCATGTGTGTGTCCAGCACGTCTCCAAGAAGTCTTCTCTGACCTGTATGACCAGGTTCATCCACTCCCATCTCTGTCCCAACACCATACGTTGTTGTAAATGGTTTATTTTAATCCTCAAGAAAAAAAATTAACTCCTTTCAGCATATCACTTCATTTTTCTGTAAAAGAAAATGTTTGCAATTTTCTTTGAAGCATCAAACTGTGACACTGTTACAATTACTGGGCATTACATTAACAGAATAAATACATAATTAGCAGGATAATGTGTAACACTTTTTTCTTTTACTTAAATCCATGGTTCTCAATCCAAGGGTCATAATCCCTTTGGTGTCACAAATCATATATTTACATTAAGATCAATAACAGATAGTAAAATTATAATTATGAAATAGCAACAAAAATAATTTCATGGGGATCACCACAGCATGAGAAACTGTATTAAAGGGTTGTAGCATTAGAAGGATTGAGAACCACTGACAAAACTAAACCACCAACCAAACACATGGAGGGACCCATGGCTCCAGCTACATATGTAGCAGAGGATGGCTTTTTCAGACATCAATGAGAGGAGAGGCCATTGGTCCTGTGAAAACTTGATGCCCCAGTGTAGGGGAATGCCAGGTCAGGAAAGTGGGAGGAGGTTGGTAAGCAGGGGGAGGGGGGATAGGATGGGGGTTTTTGAAGGGCTATCAAGGAAAGGGGATAACATTTGAAATGTAAATAAAGCAAATATCTAATAAAAAAAGAAAACTGAAGTAAATAAAAAAGAAGGATTGAGAACCACTGACTTAAAACATAAGCACACACGTAAGCTAACATATATGCATGAGCACATATTCATACACTCTACAACACACACACACACACACACACACACACACACACACACACACACACACACAACTGTTTCTGACTATTGCCCCAAAATAAGTCCTTGGTTCAAAGCACTTACTAAATATCTTCTATGTGTCAGGCCTAGTGGACCACACCTGTAATTTATTATCCCTATCCTTGAGAAATTTATTATCCAGCTAAGAAGTTGACATATAAACTCAGGGAAAAAAGAACCTCTAAAAATAAATAATTCCAGTCACTTGGAAAACCAGTAGCAATTTATGCCCTGGGGAAGTTCACCATGATTTAGGACAACGTTTTAAGGGTACAAAGCTCTGACAGAGCCTTGGAGGATGGACTGTGCTCTATCTAATGATAAACAGAGAGCATATGGAATCACCACAGTACATAGCTAGCAAGCCACATGGATGAGGGAGATGAAGGTGACAGGTCTCTCTGAAACAGTCCACTGTGCTGGGGTGGAATTGGAAGTATAGCCAGAAGGGTGCAGGAGAACTTATATGCTTACCAGCAAGATTTAGAATCCACTCTGTATAAAACTTGGAACCTTTGAGTTATTTAGATATTTGTGTTTGAGGAAGATGAGTGTACCAGCTGTGTAAAAGAAAGACTGGCTACAGATGCTTTCATAGTCCAAGAGGGCTAGGAGGCCCAGAGGTCACTGTCAGCATCACATTCCTGTAATAAAATACCCAAGGCCACTAAGAAAAGTTTTCTTCTAGCTCAGGGTTCTTTAGTTTTCAGCTCAGACTGAGTGACCCCTTTGGTTTGTGGCCCTGCTGATGACACTGTACAATGGTGGTACTTTTACAGAGCAAATGGCTTGTCTGATGAGCCAGACAGCAAAGGGAGACAGTAAGAGGCTGGGTCCCATGATCTAAAAATTTCCAAATATAACCACACTGGAGACCACACCTTTAACACTTAACAGAATGGTTTGGAGAATTGCTCATGTGAAAGCCATAGCAGATTGGAGTCTACTGAGCCCTTCAGGACAACCGTACTCAAGGCAAAAAAACAAAAAAAAAACAAAACAAAAACAAAAACAAAAAAAACAAAACACGTTCATCCCATAGAATGCTGATCTGCACAGAAAGATAGAACGAGGACACTGGGTGGGGTTGATGTATGCCTGGCATCACAGTATGTAGGATATTGAGGGCAAAAGACCTAAAGTTTCAGGACTTTATGACCTAGTGAAACCTTTTCACCCAGACTGTTCTCTCTCTAAGAGCAATGATGCTTTGTCTTGAGAGCTTCAGGGTTCGGGTCTTACCTGGGAAAATGGTGTCACAAGGACTAGAAGATGAACGTGATCCAAAGTGGTAGGAGTTGCTGCAGTTATAAGAATGGTGTGCATTGTGAAAGGTTCAGAGGTTTTCTGTAATAAGAGGAAACTGAAGAAGGGAAGGCTGTAAAGGCAGTCAGAGGTAGGATTCAGCACAGTCTGCTTTTAGGCATATTTATTACTTGAACCAGTCTACGGAGAGCACAAAGGCCTTCCCAGGGCATCAATAATGCAGCATGGAAATTTCGTGCCTGTTCCTGAATAATAGTACTATGCTTCAGAGCATCCATCCAAGAATCCTTCCCCCATCCCTGTAATCACAAACACAGTTCACGCTTGGGACAAGAGGAACTGGATGCCTATGTTTCCAGTGCATGACCACACAGTTTCTACACTGTTTTGTTTGTTTGTTTGTTTGTTTTTTCTGTTTATTTTTGTGGGTTTTTTTTTGGTATGTGCCATTCTTGAATTTTGCACAAGCATAAAAATTCAAACACATAAAAATGCAGAAACATGCTCACAGGTATATTACAATTGTCTCAGAATAGTTTCAACATCCCAAGATGCTTGAAATATTTGCTACTTTTGAACCCATGACAAGAGTGTTCATTTCCATAATTCTAATACCAGTGAGAAAAGATAATACCACATGCCCCTGGGCCCCTGCATCAGAATCTATGGGAGAGAGGCAAACTCTTCAGCTAGGAATAAGGAGCCAGTACCCCACAGGACTGCCTTCTTGGCACAAGCATAGGTTGGGCTCATTTTTCAGCTGAACTGTGTTTTCTTCCCCTTTAATCACCTAGTTTCAATCTTTTACACACCCTCAAGAGGTGTCATTTCTCTCTGAGAGACTGCCCTTGTCTCACAGAGCTGAGGTAATATCTTCATTGTGTACTCTTGCCTTTTGCCATGTCTACCTATCCTGAGAATCAAGCACGGGAGGAACTGTCATTCCCCTGTTGCATACAGGCAACAGTGAATGCTGAGCACACACTACATGGAGGAGGCAGCACATGAACCCGGGTACTTGGACTTCAAATCTGGGTTTTCCCACCTCATCTCATTTTATCTTCTGCACTCAGTTTATATTTTTTTGATGTTTTTTCGGATTTGTCCAGAATTTCTCCTGTAAGAGCCAGGATGGGCACACTATAATGAATACCCAACCTCTGTCTCTTCTAGTATCTCCTGGAATTTGTCTACTTTTGGAAAAAAAAATCCAAAAGGAAATCAGTCCACTTTCCTTAATTGGAAAAAAAAAAACAAGCCGGAAAAGAGCTGTTTTTTGGAGATGTCCAAAGTATGAAGGCTTTCCCAACTCTCTTTTAGAAGCCATTCTGACCCCTGACAACTGTTCTCTATCTGAAGCTTTGATAAAGTTTCACTGGTAAGTGGTGCTTGCTATCCTTCTTAAAATAAAGTGCTAGTGTCTCTGTTGTTTTGTTTTTAAACCTCTTTTTCTTTTCATCATTTTCCTTTTGCCCCTTCCTTCTCCTTTCCCTTGTTCTCTTCCCTCTCCTCCTTTGTTCTTTCCCCCTCCTCCCCTCCTTTTTCCTAGACCTCCTCCTTTTCTTCCTCCCCTCCTCTTTAATCTCACTATTGGCTCTTCATTCATTGAGTCTTTTTAAAGCCTTTCATAGGTATGGTCAACCAAGTTAATGTACTAAGCCTCCTTAGATCTATTAGAATGAACAATTATTTTCCTTTGGAACATTGCTTAACATCCTAAACCAAGCACATTGATATCTTCAGAGTAGGCATTGTGTCTTATATGAATATCTAAGTTCCCATACTAGCCCCGTGCTGGAAACCTGAATTCTTATCCTTTTCTCACGGTCCCTAGCTTTGTGACATCAGGGGTCCTTCCCTAATCTCTCATTGTTCCCTTCTACATTTTGAGTTGTTTGTTTTCATAATTGCCTCGTGCCACACTGAACTACCAGAAGGGTGACTTCTGATGAAAAGTATTCTCAAAGCTCTGTAAGGTTTACATCAAATGTTGCTTGAATACAAGGAAACACTAGATGCCAGCAAAAAGATGAGAAGTGATGGGTCACCCAGAAGGAATGCTGAGAGGCTCTCCTCTGTCCAACGCTTCCCTTGGAGCTTTGTGAATGAAAGCATGGGGTCAAAGGGGCAGAGCGTAGGACTGATGATCAGCATGGCATGTTGGTGTGCACATGTGGTTCCGAAAGGAGGTCAGAAAGTTGTTGGCAGCAAGTAAGGGAAGGGGTAATGAAAACCCACAGAGGAGATCCGATACTACCAGTATCTGGATGTGACCATCACAAAATGCATCAAATCCTCTTGTTAAATACCAACACAAAATCACACATCAGGAACTGAGCAGTACTATATGGCACAGTCATGAATTCAGAGATTTTTTTTCTCTTCCTCATTGAGTGGTTCAAGGAAAGTTGCCTCCACTTAGGTCCTTTCTAAATTCTCAGGAGGGCGAAGGGCAATGAAGGTTGGAAGCTAGATTTTGGAGGATGTGAGAGTATCTAGCTGTTTGGATATATGATCCCATTTTCTGGAAACAGAAATGCACTGAGATCTGCTTGTCTCTGAGTTGGCTTCCTATCAACATTGTCAAGAAATAGGCTATAAACTGCCCAGAAAACCAAAGCATGAGTATGTAGACATGTTCAACTAAGGATGATGGACACCCAGAGGTTGGATTTTTATCTGAGAGGAAGACTGACATATAACAAAGGCAGAAAATAGAGTTGAGAGACCACATGAGATTAATGTAAGCATGACCAATACATTATGGAGAAGGCAATGCAGCTCAGTTATTTAAAAGCACAAGGATACCACAAATGAGTCCTAGGAGAGTGCTCAACTTGGAAGGTTGGCAAGGATAGGAGGCATATAGGAAAGAATTCTTACCCCTAGGAGAGAAGAATAGGATATACTGTCTGAGAATGCTTTATAGGTATTATTCTTCTTAGGGACAAATTGCAACATTAAATTGATTTTGAAGGTAATACAAACAATGGCATTTGTAGAAGATAGTGTTTTGTGTTCAAGACCCATTCTCAGACAGCTGATACTCTAAGTTATTCTCTTGACTCTCCCAATAACAATATTTTTGGAATTAATCAGCTATATGTTCACCAACTTTTAAATGTTTCCTATTACAATGGCCATATGAGATATTCAAATGTACACTTATCTCTTCAGACAAGGATTTAGGGGATCTTCAACAATTCAGCTGTGTTTTACTTTTCAACATATATATATTTTTTCTCCCTTTAGACAGCATTTGATATAGCCCAAGCTGGCCCCAAACTTGCTACATAGTCGGAGATGACCTTGAATTTCAGGTCTTCCTGCTTCTTCCATTCTCCTGGATACAGGCATGTGCCATCAAGCCTGGTAATATGTAGTTTCAGAGATCAAACATGAGTGCCCAGCAAGCCCTCTACCACCTGATCTACACCCCTAGCCTTAGCATGTTTCTTGTATTATTTTTTCCTTATGCAACAGGAAGAAGGAACAACAGAAGCAAAACACAAGCATTGTCCAGGAGTCTCACGTGTGGTGATATCTGCCAGCATTTCCCATTAGTGGCAAGGTAAATTTTCATCAAAGCTCAAATATGTTTGTCATTTTATCACGCATTAGAAGCAGGTACTCCTCCTGACACAGTCTTGAGATGCCTGAGGAAGTTGGAGATACTGTTCCTTCAGTGGATTCTCTAGTCTGAGCATAAGCTTCTGCATTTAATGTTCTGTTCATTGTCTGGAATTCTACTCCCCCTTAACTATAATTCATGTGGCTCTTACTAGGAGTTAGTTTTCTTTCTGAAAGGTCATTAGATGACCTTTACATATAAGGACCCATGTCTTATCTCATCTCAGAGAAGGACTTTCTCACATGTGCCACGCTACCTTTTGCATAACTTAATTGGACTATAAACATCAAAGTCTTGATAGATCTGAGACCACACGTGAGAAGAATTGTAGGTCAGCTCTCAGTTGGAAGAGAATTAAATGTGATTCCTGGGAAGAATGGCTAAGGGGAAAATATATATGAGCCAAATCTTTACCTGCCTCAGTTATGAGGGAGCATTCCACACAGCAATGCACTCCTGAGGAGTAGATAAGATGTGAACGTGGGTTGATGGAATTGGGAATAAGGAATCACAACATTTTCAGAGGAGCTGGTCTCCATATTCTCTGTGCAGAAATCTTCTAGCTCTTTGTGAAATTGGTTCCACAGACTCATCAAGAGAACTGGGTTCATTTTCCATCTAGAAACACACCCTGTCTCATTCACTCATAGATTCCATGTCTCACAAGCTCCAGTGATTACAGGAATATGCTGTCCTCTTATCTGCAGCCCCAGGGTAGAGAGGGTCAGCCTGAGTGTCTGTACTTTAGGTTTCTTTTCTTATCAGAGCCTCTAGGAACCCCGGGGTTCAAATCACTATCCCGACACTGGTTTCTAGAGCGATCACAGGCATTTTCCTTGTTTCTTGGCCAACGCTTTTCCATCCGATTTGAAACTTCAAATAAGATCCTGCACTTGAAAGTAGAAAATACATTTTAAATAGAAAGATTTAATATAGCTGTGATGCTTTCCAACCCCAGGAAAAAAGTTTCATTGGCTTGCTATTGCTGAAATACTGGCAGTCCACGTCTCCTTTCTACTGAGAGATGTTTCTTGTCATCTCTGGGCTGAAGTTTGCAGTTCTTCCTCTAGCATGGGTTTGGTGAGGCTGTCCAGAATAAAGAGTTATGTGTGCTTCACTTCAAACGAATCTCATCCCTGTCACCCACATAAAATATTACATCTCAGGCCATCACCAAGAGGAAATTCCAACCCTGCAAAATGCCTTCCTGCTCATGACACCAGAGCACAAACAAAGCTCCAAACAAGCCTGGCACCCGCCCTGCTTCCAGTCTGTCTCTCCCAGGTCTTGGGTGCATCCAATTAACATGAGCACTTGTACTTTTCCACACTCCTGTGTTCTGAGATGCCCCCGAGGCTGTGTGCTCACCAGTACATATCTGCAGGACTTTTATTCACCATCCAAAAATGATATCTGTCCTCTGAGTTACTTGGCTGCTTTGAGGGTGCAGTGTCCATTGTTTTCTTTCCCTTGGCTCTCTTAACGTTATTTTCTCTCTTCTCTGCATTCCCATTTGAAAACCCCTTTAAAGGTGAAAATATGTACACGTATTATATAGGAATACTCTAAAAAACAAGAATATGACAAATATCTGGATGCACATCCTCTACTTTCCAGCTTTTTGGAAGACTCTGCATGTCTTTCCCTAATTCATCCCTTTCTTCCCTCTGACATCACCAAGGTCACTCAGGTTGTCACACACTAGTGTGTGTGTGTGTTAGAGGAGCCCTGTTTACCTCCTGCCAGCAGTAAACAAAGAGGGAAAGATATCTAGAGTTCTCCTTCAAGGCACCACCTGACAATTTAACTTCAACTAGGCATCACTTCTTAAAAGGATTGTCACCTCTCAATAGTATCAGAGCTAGGTACCAAGCCTTCACTCCTTGGGGTAAGTATATATCTAGGCTGCAGAATTGGGATTTCTGTCATGTGTGTTTCCTACCTTATCTTCTTTTGGATATATTAATTTTCTTCAACTATTTCAGGAGTTGTATGTGCATCCATATAAATCTATCACATACCTACATATTATGCACATTTTACTTAAATTACATAACCATGTTTAAATTAATAAAACAATTAAAATATGTAACTCTTTCAAAATATGAGAGTTTTATAACATATTCACATTCACTCTAATCTCCCAAATCCTTATTTTTTTCTGTGTGGGCTTACAGGAATAGAATCGTGGGGTGGTACTTCTTAGGAAAGCTCTTGTTTTAAACTACATTATTAGCATTGATCATATAATTCTAAACAATGTGCCAATGCTGTTGTGGATTTTAGTTTTCTTCCCTCTTATTTAGCTGTATAATTTATACAGATTGCAATAGTTGGATAGGGTGGATTGTTTTATTGTCTTATGCTATTAATATTTTCTTTTCTTACTATTCCATCTTTGCCCTCCAACTTTCCTTCAGAAATTACCGTGTTCCTTTCTAAGATCCAATATGGAACTCCAGGCCAGCATCATGTATTTTAAAGATGATATAGCAGTTTGTATTTTAATTACTACTACTGACAAGTCAGATTCATCCCAATTAAATCCCTTTATAGGAATTCTGGCTTTTCTGTTGTGTCTTCTTTTAGGAGTCTGTCTTTGATTTGTTGTGTTAGAATTTTCCTGAATGGTATACGGGTGCAGATTTCCTCTTATCACACTTAGGTGTAATCTTTGAATATGAGAGTCAATGCTTCTCATCAATTATGAAAAAAAATCATCAGCCAAGGTTTTCTCTCTATGCTGTTTCTACATCAGTCTTTGTGGTGCTTTGATTAGAAATGGTTCCCATAGCCCCTTAGGGAGTGGCCCTATCAGGAGGTGTGGTCTGGTTGAAGTAAGTGTAGCCTTGCTGGAGGAAGTATGTCTTTGGGAGGTGGGCCTTAAGGTTTCAGAAGCTCAATCGAGGCTTAGTGGCTCACTGTCTCTTCCTGGTGCCTATGGATCCAGATGTAGAACTCTCAGCTACCTCTCAAGCACCATGTCTACCAGCATGCCACCATGATTCCCACCAAGATGATAATGCCTAAGCCTCTGAACTGTAATCCAGTCCTATTTACATGTTTCTCTTTATAAGAGTTGTCATGATCATGGTATCTCTTCACAACAATAGAAACCATGACTGAGATAGTCTGTTTCTCCTGGGGACACTAAACATCATAGCGAGAAATTCTCATTCTATTCCCTACTCTTCTGCCTGTTTTTCCCATGTGTTCACAGCTCTGTAAGCTCATCTCCTGTATTTCCTTAATGCTTGTTACTTTTTGTGGTCACATTCTTCTAGTTCACAAATATTCTTTTTTCACCCTTCAATTAGACAATTTTCTAAATCATGCATACATGTTCATTTTATTCAACTCTAGAAGTTATCTTTTTCTCTCTGTTTTGTACCTGTCTCATTAGTTTTACTAATTCACCTATTCATTAAACTTTTAATTATTTCGTCATTTTTTTTTATTATTTTATTTTTTTAATTTACATTCCAAATCACTTCCCCTTTCCCGTTTCCTCCCTCCCCGAAAGTCCCATAAGCCCCCGTCCCTCCCTCTTTTCTCCATTCAACCCCCTCTTGTTACTTTGTCCTGGCGTTCCCCTACGTCCAGTCTTTCCAGGACCAGGGGTCTCTCCTTCCATCTTTTTAGAAATCTATTGATATGCAGATTGTGTCTAGGGTATTCCGAGATTCTGGGTCAATATCCCCTTATCAGTGACTGCATACCATGTGTGTTCTTTTGTGATTGGGTTACCTCACTAAGGATGATATTTTCAAGTTCTGACCATTTGCCTAGGAATTTCGTGAATTCATTGTTTTTAATTGCAGAGTAGTATTCCATTGTGTAGATATACCACATCTTCTGAATCCATTCCTCCGTTGAGGGACATCTGGGTTCTTTCCAGCTTCTGGTTATTATAAATAAGGCTGCTATGAACATAGTGGAGCATGTGTCCTTATTGCATGCAGGTAAAGTCTCTGGGTATATGCCCAGGAGTGGTATAGCTGGATCCTCCGGAAGTGTCATGCCCAGTTTTCTGAGGAACCGCCAGACTGCTTTCCAGAGTGGTTGTACCAGCTTGCAATCCCACCAGCAGTGGAGGAGTGTTCCTCTTTCTCCACATCCTCGCCAACAACCGCTGTCTCCTGTGTTTTTGATCTTAGCCATCCTGACTGGTGTGAGATGGAATCTCAGGGTTGTTTTGATTTGCATTTCCCTAATGACTAAGGATGATGAACATCTCTTTAGGTGCTTCTCAGCCATTAGATATTCTTCAGGTGAGAACTCTTTGTGTAGCTCTGTACCCCATTTTTTAATAGGGTTACTTGCCTCTCTGGAGTTTAACTTCTTGAGTTCTTTGTATATCTTGGATATTAGCCCTCTGTCGGATGTAAGGTTGGTAAAGATCATTTCCCAGTTAGTTGGTTGCTGCTTTGTCTTTTTGACAGTGTCTTTTGCCTTGCAAAAACTTTGTAATTTAATGAGGTCCCATTTGTCTATTCTTGATCTTAGAGCATAAGCTATTGGAGTTCTGTTCAGGAAATTCTCCCCTGTGCCCATATGTTCAAGGTTCTTCCCTAGTTTCCCTTCTATTAGTTTCAGTGTGTCTGGTTTTATGTGGAGATCTTTGATCCACTTAGAATTGAGCTTAGTGCAAGGAGATAAGGATGGGTCAATTTGCATTCTTCTGCATGTTGACCTCCAGCTGAGCCAGCACCATTTGTTGAAAAGGCTATCTTTTTTCCACTTGATGGATTTAGCTCCTTTGTCAAAGATCAAGTGACCATAGGAGTGTGGATTCATTTCTGGGTCTTCAATTCTGTTCCATTGATCTACATGTCTGTTACTGTACCAATACCATGCAGTTTTTAACACTATTGCTCTGTAGTACAGCTTGAGGTCCGGGATACTGATTCCCCCAGAGGTTCTTTTACTCTTGAGAATAGTTTTAGCTATTCTGGGTTTTCTGTTATTCCAGATGAATTTTTGAATTGCTCTTTCTAACTCTATGAAGAATTGAGTTGGGATTTTGATGGGGATTGCATTGAATCTGTGTATTACTTTTGGTAAGATGCTCATTTTTACTATATTAATCCTGCCAATCCATGAGCATGGCAGATTTTTTCATCTTCTGAGGTCTTCTTCAATTTCTTTTTTTTTTTTATTTTATTTTTTTAATTTACATTCCAAATCACTTCCCCTTTCCCGTTTCCTCCCTCCCCGAAAGTCCCATAAGCCCCCTTCCCTCCCTCTTTTCTCCATTCAACCCCCTCTCATTACTCTGTCCTGGCGTTCCCCTACATCCAGTCTTTCCAGGACCAGGGGTCTCTCCTTCCATCTTTTTAGAAATCTATTGATATGCGGATTGTGTCTAGGGTATTCTGAGATTCTGGGTCAATATCCCCTTATCAGTGACTGCATACCATGTGTGATCTTTTGTGATTGGGTTACCTCACTAAGGATGATATTTTCAAGTTCTGACCATTTGCCTAGGAATTTCGTGAATTCATTGTTTTTAATTGCAGAGTAGTATTCCATTGTGTAAATATACCACATCTTCTGAATCCATTCCTCCGTTGAGGGACATCTGGGTTCTTTCCAGCTTCTGGCTATTATAAATAAGGCTGCTATGAATATAATGGAGCATGTGTCCTTATTGCATGCAGGTAAAGTCTCTGGGTATATGCCCAGGAGTGGTATAGCTGGATCCTCCGGAAGTGTCATGCCCAGTTTTCTGAGGAACCGCCAGACTGCTTTCCAGAGTGGTTGTACCAGCCTGCAATTCCACCAGCAGTGGAGGAGTGTTCCTCTTTCTCCACATCCTCGCCAACAACTGCTGTCTCCTGTGTTTTTGATCTTAGCCATCCTGACTGGTGTGAGATGGAATCTCAGGGTTGTTTTGATTTGCATTTCCCTAATGACTAAGGATGATGAACATCTCTTTAGGTGCTTCTCAGCCATTAGATATTCTTCAGGTGAGAACTCTTTGTGTAGCTCTGTACCCCATTTTTTAATAGGGTTACTTGCCTCTCTGGAGTTTAACTTCTTGAGTTCTTTGTATATCTTGGATATTAGCCCTCTGTCGGATGTAAGGTTGGTAAAGATCATTTCCCAGTTAGTTGGTTGCCGTTTTGTCTTTTTGACGGTGTCTTTTGCCTTGCAAAAACTTTGTAATTTAATGAGGTCCCATTTGTCTATTCTTGATCTTAGAGCATAAGCTATTGGAGTTCTGTTCAGGAAATTCTCCCCTGTGCCCATATGTTCAAGGTTCTTCCCTAGTTTCCCTTCTATTAGTTTCAGTGTGTCTGGTTTTATGTGGAGATCTTTGATCCACTTAGAATTGAGCTTAGTGCAAGGAGATAAGGATGGGTCAATTTGCATTCTTCTGCATGTTGACCTCCAGCTGAGCCAGCACCATTTGTTGAAAAGGCTATCTTTTTTCCACTTGATGGTTTTAGCTCCTTTGTCAAAGATCAAGTGACCATAGGAGTGTGGATTCATTTCTGGGTCTTCAATTCTGTTCCATTGATCTACATGTCTGTTACTGTACCAATACCATGCAGTTTTTAACACTATTGCTCTGTAGTACAGCTTGAGGTCCGGGATACTGATTCCCCCAGAGGTTCTTTTACTCTTGAGAAAAGTTTTAGCTATTCTGGGTTTTCTGTTATTCCAGATGAATTTTTGAATTGCTCTTTCTAACTCTATGAAGAATTGAGTTGGGATTTTGATGGGGATTGCATTGAATCTGTGTATTACTTTTGGTTATTATATTAATCCTGCCAATCCATGAGCATGGCAGATTTTTTCATCTTCTGAGGTCTTCTTCAATTTCTTTCTTCAGAGACTTGAAGTTCTTGTCATACAGATCTTTCACTTGTTTGGTTAGAGTCACGCCAAGATACTTAATATGGTTTGTGGCTATCGTGAAGGGTATTATTTCTCTTACTTCTTTCTCAGCCTGCTTATCCTTTGAGTATAGGAAGGCTTCTGACTTGCTTGAGTTGATTTTATATCCGGCCACTTTGCTGAAGTCGTTTATCAGCTGTAGGAGTTCTCTGGTGGAGTTCTTTGGGTCGCTTATGTACACTATCATATCGTCTGCAAATAGTGATAGTTTGACTTCTTCCTTTCCAATTTGTATCCCTTTGACCTCTTTTTGTTGTCTAATTGCTCTAGCTAGAACTTCAAGTACTATATTGAAAAGATATGGAGAGAGAGGGCAGCCTTGTCTAGTCCCTGATTTTAGTGGGATTGCGTTAACAATAATGGTGTCTTAGTCAGGGTTTCTATTCTTGCACAAACATCATGACCAAGAAACAAATTGGGGAGGAAAGAGTTTATTGAGCTTACACTTCCACGCTGGTGTTCATCACTAAAGGAAGTCAGGACTGGAACTCAAGCAGGTCAGGAAGCAGGAGCTGATGCAAAAGCCATGGAGGGATGTTTCTTACTGACTTGCTCCCTCTGGCTTGCTCAGTCTGCTTTCTTATAGAACCCAAGAATACCAGCCCAGGGATGGCACCACCCACAAGGGGCCCTCCCCCTTGATCACTAATTGAGAAAATGCCCCACAGCTGGATCTCATGGAGGCACTTTCCCAACTGAAACTCCTTTCTCTGTGATAACTCCAGTCTGTGTCAAGTTGACACACAAAACCAGCCAATACAAATGGTTTCTGATCATCTGTGCAAATGAGATACATGTACCCTTGTTTGTTCTGACTGTATAATCTATGTGGACCCTGATGTTGTCATTTCTCCTTGTTGTTCAATGAGTTTTGATTGTAGACACATGTTCCATTTTTTAGCTGTAGAATTCATTCTTGCTTGGTTGAGTATGTGTTTGACCATAGAGGATTTGACTTTAGCTTCTCCAAAATAATTACAGTCTAGAGACATTAACACCCAACAACTAGAAGTATTTTGAGCCAAAATTTATCCTGTCTATAAGAAATACAGGGACAGGGGATGGAGCAGGGATTGAGGGAATGGTCAAGCAATAACCAGCCCAACTTGAGATCCATTCCATGGGTAAGCAGCAATCCCAGACACTATTAATGATACTCTGTTATGCTTGCAGACAGGAGTCTAACATAGCTGTCCTGAGAGGACCCATTAGCTGACTCAAATTGTTGCAGAGATCCACACCCAAATATTGGATGGAGCTTGTGGACTCTTAAGGAAAAGTTAGGGGAAGGATTGAGGGCCCAAAGTGTATAGGAACTCTATAGGAAAACCAGCAGAATCATCTAACCTGGACTCTTGGGAGCTCTCGGAGTCTGAACTTCTAACCAAACAGGATATATAGGCTGGACCTAGGCCTCCCCATTCATATGTAGCAGATGTGTAGTTCTGTCTTCATGTGGGTCCCGAACAACTAGAGCAGGGGCTATCCCAAAAGCTATTTCCTGTTTGTAGAATATGCTCTTCTAGCTGGCCTGCCTTGTCTGGCCTCAGTGGGAGAGGGTATGCCTAGCCCTGCAGAGACTTCTTGTGCCAGGATGAGGGTACTGGAGGTAAGCCTCCAATCTCTCAGAGGAGAAGGGGATCTTGGGAAATGGGAGGAGGGAGGGATTGTGGCAGGAGTAACTGGGAGTAGGGGCAGCAGCAATCAGGATGTAAAGAAATACATAAATAAATAAGGAAAAAACTAGAAGTATTTGTTTGTTTCAGCTCATAGCAAAATTTAACTTTGAACACAAACAAGTACATGGGTTAACATTTTATTATAAGAAAAAGTAGGTTCTAAAATTAATTACTAATTTACATACTAGTGGATTAAGTATGACTTCCTTACATGCTATAGTGTGAATGAATCAGATCCATTTTCTTTTTCTCCTAGAGGCTAGGATTTGTCCCTCTGCTGTTCCACCAAAAGTGTAGCTCTGTAAAACAGTTTAGCTTTTATGGGTATTCCTCATTTAGTCAAATCTGCTGAAAGCCCATGTTTATTTCCTTTTATCTATTTGTTGGTCATCAAAACCCAACTTCTAAGGACCCAGAGGTCAGCATACTCCATCCCCTCAGAGTTATGTGGCTTCTAGACAAGTACAGCCCTTGGCCTCGGTCTTGATGCCTCCTCGTCATTCTGGTTTCTAAGAAATTCCTCTTCCCTCTCCATCAGCTACTGGCCAAGTATACTTTTCATCTTTTAACTACAGTTGGACTATGCCTTTGTGATGCTTATCCTACCCATATCACATTGTTCCAATAGAATTTCCATTCTGAAAATCCTACAGTCTTAACACCAGTCATAATTGTTATGACCATGCTTTCTGACTACTCCCCGAGCTTCTTAAAAACACAACAACCATGATCCTTCATCTTTCTGCTCCAGTGCCTCATGTGAAGTTTGTATGTATAAAACAATACATTTTAACACCAAGAATGCAATAACTAAGGACTTCCCCTTTGCTCACCCCCACCAGTATATTAAACTGTGCTGCTCTGATATTCTGACTTGATTCCCTGTGATTCAGATAAGTAAAGCAATATGGTTCTTTCCTTTAGAATATTCTGAATCTTCTATGTGAACTCACAGGAACTGAAAACTGCAGTGCGTGAATTATCACACTCCAAGGGTTCCAGGATGAACACGAGGATGTTGAACCCCTGCCTCCCCTACCTCCTCAGAGGCAGCAAGGGGAAGTGAGAGGTTCCCTAAGCAGATGCTTTCAGCGTGCTATAGTAATCCACACCTCCCTGTGACACCACATTGAGTGTGGACCTGGAGCCTGGAAGGGAATCCTCAGGGCCTTCTGCCTGCACTGTGGGCTTTGTCTTGGGATGAGGGGTATAGTTTTTTCTTCTTCTGCAACCCCTTTATCTAACAATCCTGTCACAGGAAGCTGAATACTGACTTGCCAGATGTAGAGATATTATAGACTTTTCAGGCAGGCAGGATCAATCCAAGAGCCACTGGACATCCAATGACTCCAGTGTAGCCAGAAGTACACTACATCTGCTTTACAATTGTAGCAATCAGACACAGCTTTCAATACTCCAACAGCTGCCTCCGGTTCTCAAGCAAAGAACACTAAATTTCTTGTAACTTCAAAGGGGAAACAGATATTTGCACAATGTCTCTTTTTTATTCTCGTTATATGAAGCTGCAACATGGCTGTGTGATCATTAGACCAGAGCTCAGGGACTACAGACACACTCACTCTAAGCTCTGTCATTGCTGGGTTCCATGGTTGATGACATTAAGGTCTTTTAGTCCCCACTGAGAACCTCAGTGTCTGTGCAATGGGAGGAAACCTGGAAGGTTCTCTGTGTCACTTGTTGGCTTAGCAAGGCTAAGATTCTGTAACCAAGAACTTTATACTTCTTGGTTTTATTGTTGGACCCAGCTTCTCTCTCACCTTGAAGAGTGTAAAATATTTTCAGAAAAATGTTCAGAATCTCAAATAACTTATTAAAATAATATACGTGCCTTTTTACTCTGGCTGGTAAGCAGTTTAACTATAAGGGTCAAACCTTGGGGCAGTAATGATGTTTTGATTCCAGGAGCCATGTACTGAAAAGCACATTGATGAAAACATGTTACTTATTGCTCATGGCCTGTCTCATTTGCTCCATGGCTTCATTTTCCCAGGAATTCGGGGGACTGTCAGAGCGAATCCTTTCATGAACTCACATATGACTCTTTAATTATCTCTGAAACCCAAGAACACACTAGGCCTGGACACCTGTTATATTTATGCTTTCCCCAATATTCCCAAATATTAGAATTTCTCATTTCATAGCTCACATCAGTAGTTTTATGGTCATGGAAGGATTTCTTAGGACTTGGAGGTCTCCTTCTCCTAAATCAGTGGTTCTCAAACTGTGGGGTCAAATGATGGTTTCACAGGGTTGCCTAAGACCAATGGAAAACAGATATTTACAATCCCACTCATAAAAGCAGCACGATTACATTTATGATGTAGCATTGAAAATAATTTTATGGTTGGGGATCAACAACTAGAGGAACTGTAGTAAAGGTTGCAGCATTAAGGAGGTTGAGAACCACTGTCTTAGAGGGACACAGATAGCTGTTTCTCCTTTTGCCCTTTTCCCAGATAACCCAGGCTTTCTAGTATTTCTCTGATGAACATAGCAGGTGCACATCACGGGAAGAAGTCATCAAATCAGCCTCTCACGGAGCATACAGGCTGGTCTGAAAGGAGGTCAGGGTTCATGGAAGGCAGCTTTATAACTGTGAAGTGTTGAAGTGTCTTGGCACTTTTACTTTTTTGTTATAGTAGATATGTAAAACAAAAAATATATTCTACTAACTGCATCAGCATAAAGATGAAGGCAATCTGGGCTGGATTCCTCATTATACATGCATAGCAACTATGTTTAGTTTGTCTTTTGGTTTAATGATTACAACATTTTCATCTTCCCTTGAGAGTATCATGTGTGTCAAGTACTCTACTTGAGGGAAAAGTGAGTGTTAGGAGAGGAGAGAATGGTATGTTACCTGAACGGAAGTCAGCAAGCCAGTAGCAAAGAAAACACTAATGTTGTTAATTCTAGAAAGTGTACAGACAGGAGGAAAAGCTGCCTTGCCCAGAGAAGGCATTCACATTAAAACTTGAGTCAAGGGTTGAAGCTCAAAGGGTAGTGAACACGCAAAAATGGTGGGAACATTCCAAAAGGTGAGAAGGACAACAGGAGATATGAAGTAAGATAAGAAGTGAAGGCATGAGGACTGGGTACTAGAAGCTGCTGGATGTGGGAACAAATGTTCAGTGTTGGAGAAGTTAGAGAAAGGTAGACAGATCTAGATGCAAGGAGTCTCACAGGTCAGTATAGTCACATGACTTTGTCCTGCATAAATAGCCATGGAAGAATAGTATGGGGTTATAGAAAAACCTTAAAATGGGAATAATGTGTGAGTTTCCTTTTATCACTGTGAGAAAATATCTGGGATGACTTATACAGAGGAAGGTTTTATTTTGGCTCATGGCTTTAGAGGTTTCAACCAATGGTTACTTAATGGCACAATGCATCATGGTGGCAAAGAAGCCTATTACTCTAGTGACAGTCAGTAACCAGAGACAGAAATGAGGGTAGAGTTCCCAATATCTCTTTCAATGACATGCTTTAAATGACCTAACTTCTTTATTCTAAGCCACATTATACCAACGACTTGAGCACTCCCAACAGCACCACAGGCATAAGTATTCAATAGCACATCAGTCACTTGGTGGTTATTCAAACCAAATGGTAACAAATAGCATGGTCTGATCTAAGATCAGAAAGATGAAACTACATATGCAAATTGAACCGTGCAAGGCTTGAAGCCAGAATGTGGGTATGTATCATTATGCCAGATGGAAATAGATGGCTTTTTCCACTTGATTGAGGCCTCTCAGAAGGCTACTAGCCTTTCTTCCATAGAGGCTCTAACAGATCTGAAAAGCCCAGTCTCTGACTAAGCCAGTTTTAAGGGCAGAGGCTGAACAGTTTGTGTCATTAAACTCCCATGCAAAAAGCACACAGTTAAAGTTTCCCCCTTCTCTGGTACCATATGTAGCTGTGTTTGGTACCGTTCTAAAGAGAGCAGAAGGAGCATTCTCATATAGAAATTTCCATCTTTCCCAACCTACTAAATGCCACATGCTTCCTGAACTGTCTCTGGTGTTCTCTGTCCTCATAAGACCACGTTGCATGCTGCTTTTCTCCATAATGTCTCCTTTGTGCTTTGGACTGTATGTTGAGCACATTCTCATCTCATATGAAGGAGTGCAAACACTTCTTAGGAGCATCACTCTTTGATACTCACTCCTGTCTTTGGGCCATAACTCTAGCAAGGTACTGTACTCCCCTCTTTGGGTACTCATTATGAATGTGGCTGGGCCTCTCTACAAGGGCTGGTCATTGAGTACAGGGACTATGTTTAAACTTATCTCCAGGATCCAAGCCAGTACTTAGCACATGGTTGGTATCCAGACTATTCTTTTTTTTTTGGTATATATTTATTCTGCATAGTGACAGAATTTACAACGTCATTTTTATTTAACTCTATCAAGCAATTAGGTCACACCCACCCTTCCATACTCTTTGTTCTCACCCTGAAGAGTAGTCCTCTTCCTTCCCTCAGAAAAGCTTCCTTCTTCCTTTTTACCCACCCTCCAATTTTATGTATCTATATAAAATGTAAGATCCACAAATAAGAGAAAGCCCAATACTTGTTTTTCTAAGTCTGGGTTTATCGTTACCTCACATTGCATCCACTTTCCTACATATTATGCTATTTTATTCTTGTTTCTGGCTGAATATGATTTCATTGTGTATATATACCTCATTTCCACCTAAAGTAATTCTGTATCTTGACTATTGTGAAGAGAACAGCAATAAACTTGAATGGACAAGTGTCTCACAGACAGACCTCTCTTGAACTAATAAATGATTTGGACCTGGGCCCAACTTCACTTCTATAAGGTGAAAGAATCATTGCTATTTGATTCAGACAAATTGCTCCTAATGCCTAACCTACCCGTGGACCATTCTTCTGAGTTTTGAGCTAATTTGCAGTTTCTTTCCACTCAATTCTGTGTGCTTGCATCTCTCCTTTCCCCAGTGTTATCTCACTTCTTCAGAGAGTTTGTAAATCTTGTAACAGGACGGTCAAAGTCATCACCGCATGCTGAAGATTGTGATTAGCATTTTGCCTGTAAGCCAATTTCAGGCACACGATTTGCGTTGATATACTCTGCCATAGAAAAGGCCTTTCCAGTAGAATAGAATGGATCTGTGCATGTGCTTAATGAGAGTTCAGTTTTCTGGCTTGATTTCTGTGCCTCTCACAGAAAGAGGCATTTAGGAAAGAGCTGAATGCCTGTGATTCACATGGCAGGCCTGGAAGATGATGTGTTCAGGGCCTCGGAGAAAGAAGGGATGATGGAATCTACTTTGCTCCCTCAAGATCAAGGCTCTTCTGTTTGTTACGGAGAGAGGAAGAGGGCAAGGGGCTTGAAAATTCTTAAGTATGTGTCTGTCTGCACGCAGGCAGGTGCCCAGACAGATACATAGCACTCTCTTTGGGCCAGCTGTATCCTCTCTCCCCAGAGTCAGATGAATCTGGACATAGAATGGGGATAGGCCAGAAGAGGCTACTTTGGCAGCAATGGCTACTGTTTGCAAAATGTGCATCATGTGTCAGGTGTGGTGTTGTGACTAGGTAGATGTGATTCACTCATAGATCTTTCATTTATTCAAGAAAAATAGAATAAGGGCTTCTAGGTATCACTGCGGCAGATGGAGCTATAGATATTTTTAAATATATTTAAATGACAATGTCCCACTGTCTGTATTGGAGAGTTTAGCCTGCCCAGAAACAAGCATCTAATAAATGTGCTTTTAAATACAATAAAAGATGTAAAAAGGAAGAAAGAAAAAAACAAGGAAATTGAATATGACAGTGGATACAATTGATATAAAATACCGAGGGAGGTTTCCTCATTAAGGCAGTACTTTAATAGAGCTGGCTGAAGCTGGTATAAGCCATAGCCACACAGAGAATGTGAGAAAAATGAGAAAATGTGCAGAGTGAAGAGACAGCTAGTTAAAAGCTACTGAGAGATAACGACAAGTAATTGGATAGAAAACTCAATAACTATAATACAAAATAATTACTGTTATTTCTATTTTGTGCATCAGGTGAGGCAATATGTTCAAGGTCATAGTACTGGAGTGTATTGGACTATCATTTTACCCCAAGTCTTTTCCACAAGCCTTTATTCTATCACACTGCCACGTTTAAAGTCAGCTTTTTGATGGTATGAAAGGCTATGGGATGCTCTCTGAGCTTATTATCTCACCTCTTACCCTGAAGAGTTTCCTTTTTTTCCCACCAAATAACTAATACTGACCACACCAATATTTTGGATTCACATAGTTATTTCCATCAGAAAAATGACTAGCTATCAGAGGGGACAATAAAAAACCTGGGGAAGGTTTGACAGTCAGGGTTCTATTCTAATATGAGATTGCAAGCTTGCCAAAGATGTTGAATATGGGTGAGAAGTAGAGGAGTTCCCAGGTTGGTGTGTGCCCAGTTTCTCATCACTGTCCCCTGGGGTAAGTGGTGTGACTCGTCTATCACTCTTCCTTTCTCTACGTCTTTTGGAATGTAGCTTGTTCCACTGTCTTTGATCTTGCCTATAATATATATCCTGGTTTGACAAGAATGGCCCCCAATGGGCTCATATATTTATGCTTAGTTGCCAGGGGGTGGAACTGTTCTAATGCTTAGAAGGATTGGAGGTATGGCTTTCTTGAAGGAAGCATGTCACTGGGAGTAGGTTTTGAGGTGTCAAAAGCCTGTGCCAGGTCCAGTCTCTTTTACTCTCTGCCTGAACTCTCAGTTACTGGTCCAGGACTTGCTAGCAAGCCACCATGTTCCCTGCCATGATGATAATTGAACTAAATCTCCAAAACTGCGAGTAAACCCCCAATTGAATGCTTTCTTTCCCAAGAGTTGCCTTGGTCGTAGTGTCTCTTGACAGCTATACAACAGCGACCAAGATGATGGCTCATACAGGTTAATGAAGTAAAGCAGGAGGCCTGACAGACATATTTGATCTGAAGTTGTAGGAAGTATGGGCAGGCTTGTCAGACTTCTTTTACATGCACACTACATGAAAATATAAATGCTTTGGAAGCTGCTGGTTTGGAGATGAGTAGACGTGGGGAAAGTAATAGACTAATCCAAATGTAAGACATCGCTTAGGGTCAAGCTCAATCAGTCCTGACAAGTGACAGCAGTGTCAGAGCAGGCCAGTAATATGTTTGGGATTGTATATTAGCCATGAAGCAGGATAATACTTATTTGCTTGTACTTTTAAGTAGACTTAAGTTGCCCCTTTAACATCAGGCTCTGGAAAACTATATTATATAATTTTCAGGTTCAAGGATTGTGTTATTCAAGAGAGATGGGTCCTCAGGATTGTTTTAATTCCTATCTTCTTCCCCATCACCATCTAGGCGACATATTGTGCGTAAGCACAGAGTCTGAGGACCAAAAATTGAGAAACAAAATCAAGCAGCAATGACAGGAATCAGTGGATCTCAAAGCACCAGTAAACCTTTGCTTCTTACAAGGATGGATAATAAATCTTATTATGTACTTGTTGACTCTGAATGTGTTGCTGGGCTTATTCAACTCAATGCTCTGTCAAGGTATACCCTGATTTGGCCCATGTGGAAAGAGGAGCTGAGGTCATAGGATTGTAAGGGAGAAAGAGGATATGAAATCAAATGAGAGCAATTCCTAATCTTCACTATGTCTACTCCCCAGCATCACTCCGCAGGGGCTCCAGAGGGGCTGCCAAAGTAAGTGGCAGACCACAGGATAGGGGATGCTAGATCCCATCAAGGCATAAACTTACTCCCTTTCACATCTATACAAGCAGATGTGTTTTAATATTTAAGGTTGAAACCACAACTTGATATCTGCAATCACTAATGTACATGAAATAGCCTAGCACCACACTCCGACATCAGCCTCCATCACTTCTCTTTGTTACTTTGTCTAAGGATAAAGCCTAAATTGCATCTCCCACTGCCTGTCTCTATAGTTACTCTTCCTATTCTTATGAACACACTAGGGTCCTTCACCTCTGTGCTCTTTGTTGGCAGCACCAATCTCTTCACTCCATTAGAGGCGTGGTCCTTTAAATAGAGGCCAGTTGCAGTGACAAAGAGGAACCGAGCTTCCAGAGCATCTAGTCTACCCTGTCTCATGCGTAAGATTGTCATGCTGCTTTGTACGTTTCACCATTTATGGAATATTTAATAAAGAGACACAGAGATGAGCATTTTACTTGCATTCACACTTCATCCTGGTTTTCATTACAGTTTACAGGTGAGAAATTAAAGCCCGGAGAGATTAATTAATTTGTTCTCCATGAGGTATGCATCACAGATTGGTACAATGTTAGAATTTCTATAGGCTTGAGTTTTCAGAGTGTTGCCTTTCTTATTTCAGCGAAGAAAGCTCTAAGTGGGAAAGCATTTCTTCAGGCCACCCAGGTGGTTTATGGTTCAGTTCTCTCTATGCCAGCTCCCCTGGCTGACAGAGCCGTGCCTCTGAACTCCACTCAGTCCTGAATGCCTATGAGTAAGAGGTGCAGCGCCAGTAGCACCCCCAGCACCAGAGCCTCCTGCCAGCTGGCCACACTTGTGTGTGGTCCACTCTGCATATTTCCTCTTGCTACAAGTTCCTTCTCATTTGTGCATAGAGTCATAGCTCAGAGCAAGAAGGCACGCAGAGGGGGTGCTCGGTGCCAGTGCCTTTTAACCTGAAAACCCATTAACCTCACCTGGGAAAGTTTTAGAAATTATATTGAACTAGGACCTGGTATGGGGTGTGATCCAGGGTTGTCGTATTCTTGACACATTCCTGGTGATTCCAAAGGGCAATCAGGGTTGATGTGCTTTGCTGGAGTCTAGGGACCTTCTGCTGTTCTCAACTGCATAGAGAGAAGTGTCCTGTGCCAAGGTCCAAGCATTCACAGTCAAGCCAAATTTGGGGGTTTAATCCTGGTGATTCTAAAACTCCCACTCCTGCATACCAAAAGGGAAGTGATCCCTATATACCTCATGTCAGCATTCCTTCTGTGTCCCTCTTCCTTGGCCCATGAGCCCAGAGCACAATCAAAAGACCACAGGAATGGAAAATACAATGTCAGAAGATGGTTGGGGATGGTGTTGGCATGTTAGACTGCCATCTGGAAGGAGCTATAGACAAGGAGCCTTAAGAATGGTGTGAATACATGTGACTGCATGGTGCAGGCTGGGAATCTGAGACTGGACTGGTAGGATTATCAGTTCTTGTGGGATCTTTTTCCTTGTGGTGGGCTGTGGACTTCTTGAACTCTCAGATGGTAGAGAGAACATGAGCTAGTTCTTTTGTCTCTAACAAAAACACAATCCATACATCCATGTATTCATAAGGTGCTACTTTCATGACCTAGTCACTTCTGATATATCTCATCTCTAAATATCAAGACATTTAGAGTTTTAATAGGGGGAGGGGCACATTTAGTCCATTTCAGCTGCAGACATTGAAATATAATAGAGACTCTTGGGATGGTATAACAAAGTTGCTGAGGATCAGAGGTTGTAATCACCATGGTTTCCACTCTCTCTTGTGTCTACTTCAGAGCTTACCTTCTGTCTCCACCCCTCATCATCTCAGTGTACCTGGACTCTGGATTGACCATACTCCACTTATGGGCTAAGATCTGACCACACACTTTATACTGCTCGCAACACTTGCCCCCAAGATTTCAGATGAAGTTCATCATAAATATTGATTAGACATAGAACAAACAAAATAAAATAGAAAAAGCCATTGTCATAGAGAAGTAGCGAGGCACATTGCACTTTGCTTTTTGCTTTGTATCATAAGACTTTAAAACTTGATATGTAATTATGAAAAAAGAAGGAAGGAGGGAAAGAGAGAGGGAAGAAAAGAGAGATTAGTATGGACATGCTGGTTTAAACTGTGTTTTAAAAATCTCATCACTATCCCAGCCTTTTGCTCTGTAGTTTTCTCTGGCTTCTGTTCTGCCTCTGTCTCCACAGAGACCACTCTGGGCCCAGTAACCATGGTGATAGGAGAATATGAGAGCAGATGGGAGCTCTTCTTCTAGAATTTAAACACCCTTGTACAGAGAGGAGACAACTCAGGGAATAAGGCAAGGAGAGAGAAGGAACCTGCGTTGGAAGAGAAAAGTTATAAGATGCAAATGTGGAGCTGCAAGCGTTTTGAAAGCAAACTCAAGCACATGTTAAGATATGAGTAATGGTGTATTCTTCAGTTTGGACAGCAAGGGTCAGATACTATGTCAGCTTAGGTATTTGTGATATACAGGGGTCATCAAATCCTAGGGGTATGACATTGGAACTGTGAGTATCCTGTTACTTTCTCAGAAGGCTTTGGTTAATCTCTTCTCCAAGACTCTTGTATTTTAAGTTTCTTTGCGATGTCCGTTGGTTCTTAAATTTTGTGAAAAAATTAAATTGTGTGGGAAAAATATCTTAGAGGAATGTAAGAGATTTTTTGGGGACTTACTTAGATCTGACAGGGTGGTGCCAATAAAATAGGTGGTAGATGATCATGCAGGCAACCTGAAAGAATTCAGAGGAGTGGAAAGGTGAGAGTTCTTTGTAAAGAGCTTTGTCTTTCTTAGTATAACTCTCAGCTCATGGAATAAAAGAACAGGTCATTTTACTCATAACCAAGGGACAAGAATATCCATGAACCCACTGAAACAGCTTGACCCCAATCTACTGGGATGTATGGAAACATGATAGCATGTGCCTGACTCAGAATAGAGGTCACGGTGCCTGCTGCAATCTAAAGGAGCAATTGGATGGGTGGTGAACATGGGAAGTGGAAGAAGAAGAAGAAAAGGAAGAGGAAGAGAAGGAGAATGAGGAGGAGGAAGAAGAGGAAGAAGAAGAAAAAGAAGAAAGAAAGAAAGAAAGAAAGAAAGAAAGAAAGAAAGAAAGAAAGAAAGGAAGGAAGGGAGGAAGGAAGGAAGAAAGGAAGAAAGGAAGAAAGAAATTGGGGAGAAGCTTAATTTATACAGGGTCTAGGCATATTATTTCATACTAAAAGAGTCTTTTAAATTTAGTTTTGCTATTGATGGAAACTAGAAAGGATGAGGCCAGCCCAGGATATGGTCCAAGGATGACGGGAAAAGCAGTGGCCATGGTTTCCAAATGCTCTCCCTCACGTTGTTTAATGAGGGCTAATGAGAAAGAATGAAGAGGATTACCTGCATGTACAAAATATGGGAAGGGTACTGAGATGAACTGTGAACTCCTTAAAATTCTCTTAAAATTCCCAGCATCTCAAAGTGTCCTGCATTTGGAGAGACAACATTTAAAGAAATGATGAAGAGACAGATAAGGTCATATGTGTGAGCCCTTATCCAATGGCTGGAATCCTAGGAAAAGGAGATCAGAATACAGACTCACAGAGGAAAGACCCTAGGTGGATACCAGGAAAGGTAGCTATCTCCAAACCGTGTGGGGCTGGACAGGAGACTCTAACTTTGGTTACATTTCTTTGTTAGACTTCTAGTCTCCATGACTGTGATTTTTTTTTCAATTTAATCTGTTCTGTCGGTAGCAACCAGAATCCTGGCAAACCCACATGCTGGTTAATATTACTTTGGGACTCGGCCAATAGTCTCCCAAGAGTCTTTGCAAAGATACTGTATATAAATGGAATGTAAAGTTTTTCCTGCTGCCTGTGCCCTGGACTGCCCGCTGCCTGACTCTTCCTGTCATTGGGGGTTGGAGGTGAGGTGGCACTGACTCAGCAGCACAGACTCTGGGAGCAGGTGAGACACTGCCACAGCAACTCCTATGAACACTGCTGCAAGCCCTTTAATAGCCTCCACCCTCGTCCCACTGGTCCCCAGCAAGCATCTCTTCCAAACAGCAGTTCCAGGTTGGTTGGCATTTTCTGTGCCAGCAATCCTTGCTCTCTCAGGCAGTCTTCAATTAGGTCCTCCTGCAGGAGTTGTTTTTGCGGCTGCATGGCCCCCAGCATTTATGCATTATGTGACTCCTACTTTTGTCTTTTCTTTTTTTTTTCTTTTTTTTTTTTTTGTTTTGAGACAAGGTTTCATCGAATATGTTGGTTGAACTAGAACTTGCTACACAGTCCAGGCTGACCTTGAATTTACAGAGATTTACCTGCCTCTGTTTCTTGAGTGCTGGGATTAAAGGTGTGGACCACCACACTAACTACACTCAAGAGTCTCTCTGGCCTACTTCTCATCTATAGAATGTCATCAAGTTAGAGTCATCATTTATCTGTTTGATAGGTTATGAGAGTAACAGGCGTAGAAGACACTGCATCCATCACAATGAGGTCTGCTATAGTTTCTCCTTCCATTCACCCACCCTTCATCTGACTATCGCTCAAAAAACTATCAGAATTAAATAAATGGGGTTTTAGCATTTTCATTAATTTTCTCAAACAATTCTTTTTTATAATTCAAAGATATTTTCTAAAGAAAAGTGTTTGTTTTGCTTCGTTTTTGTTTTCAAGGAAAATAACCAGCATGCCTTAGTGGTCAATGATCCTCAGTCCGCATAATTTCGGTGGTACATCCCAGGCTGGATTTGCCTGGAACCCAAGCTTCATTGGACCCAGGGTTTTGAATTTCAGTGGAGACCAAGCCCTTAACTACAGTCATGGCAACAGAGTAAAATTCTTTTCTTGCTATTAGTGCCACTCAGGATACCCTGTCTCTAGCTGTGATGTTATACACAAGGATGACCAAGTTTCCAGGAGTTGAAGCTATGAGCAAGAACATAGTCTGCATAATGCTACTCTTCTGCTACAAAGGATCCTCACTGACACTAGGCCCTTGAAAGGGTTGGGAGATGCTAGTGCAGTCAGTACCACGATTACCTTGCAAGTAAGCGCTAAGACCTAACTTCAATCACTTGAATCCACTTTAAAACCTTGGTATGAGGACATGTGCTTAGAATCTCGGTGCTGAGAGGAGAAGATAGGCAGATCCCTAGGGCTTGACAGTCAGTCATACTGCCATACTTGGTGAGTTTCAGGCCAGTGAGATGGTATGACTCAAAAGGATGGATGATAGCTGAGGAATAAAATCGGAAGTTCATGTCTTACTACAACACACACACACACACACACACACTCACATAAACACAATACATACACATGCATGCACAGACACAAACACATGTATATACATGCACATACACAAATACATGTACACAAATGTTTGTTCTTATACCCACTGATAAGTGTAGTCCTTACCCCTCATCAAGGAATCTTCTTCTTTGCAACAAATCACTACAGAGATTCATAGCCAATCAATATGTAGAGTTGTGGTGCCCAATCCTACACAGTTATTGTATGCTCTGCACTTAGGATGATGGAACTGTTTAAAGATTTAGAAATTTGGTCATCCACAAATCCTGGACACAAGTTCTCACACTGAAAGAGACATATGAGAGTTGTCTCCCAACAGTTGCAGCAATCCATCCCCAGGTCTGGCTCACTGGGTCAACGTATCCAATGGTACTCATGTCACTTGGTGTACTGTGGGCTTCTCAAGCTATGTTCTGTTATTGTGAATTACCTGCGTGGGAACATGTATCTCCAGTTGTCTAAACTGACCCTGGAGAGACAGGTCCTGTCTGTGCTCAGCTGGAGAGACATATTTGAAGGTAAGTTGGAACGAGGCATCCTGACAAGTGATCCTGCCCCACTAATTGTTCTGCTCATTGTGATGAGCTGATGTTTTGACACAGCCAGGCTCAAAATTTCCCTTTGTCCTATGGACCTACCAATTTGATGAAGAAATATTTCCCTTGGTTTCCCAGACTCTTTACCAAGCTGCCTTTCTTCTGGAGGAGACGATATTACCTACACTTTCTTGTGTGGTCCTTTCTGACCCTCTTTGAGTCTAAGCATGAAGGACTGGGAGTTGAGCTACATCCGTAGTAGAGCCTGTTGGTACCTTACTCTGAAGCACTTCCAAGTGGCTAGTGATGAGGCAGCTAGTGATGAGGATTGGTCTTTGTGATTCAAAGGTTCACACTACGAGAAACAGTTCCTTGGGGCTATACATTTTGGCTGCCAACTGCTCCATTCTTTTCTTTTCTTTTTTTTTTCCTGAAGAATAGCCCTTGACAATCCTTGGCCAACTTGTGCAATGGTGCCAAGACTGACATAGGGTTACACAATGTTGCCCTCAGTTTCAGTGGTAGTGCCAATGTTATGATTCAATTTGTTTTCCAGAGCTCTCTTGGATTAGGCGGAAACGTGTCCAGCCAAGAACATGCACATGCTTGCCTAGTCCCTACCCCGAGAATGCCCCCCAACAAACCACAGTCACGGGAACTAGAGCTCAGGTTCCTCCTCTGGAAAACCCAACTTAAAATAGCATCCTTCCTGCTCCTTGGGACTGCAGTATGTCCCAGTGGATATTACCATAGACTGAGGCTGCTATCCCTGACATCCTTAAATTTGAACCCAATTCTCAGGCTTCAGCCTCCCTTGCTCCTGGAGCCATGGCTAGTTTCTACTGTATTGCTACTCTTTTTTGTGCAGCATGGTGTCTTGCTCAGAATCTTTTCTTCCCTTCAAGGCATCCTCCCATTCTCTGCTCTTTCTCTCTCCCCACTGTCATCTTCTTTCTCACCTCACCAAGGGCTTCAGGGTCCAGCCTCTCATTGTCTCTATCAATCTTTCTTGTTATGTGTCATTATCCAGCCTGCCTCTCTGGGACCCACCTCATCTCTCTAGGGAGATTCACACTACTGTGAAGACTGTCACCTGAGGACATCATGGTCTGCCAAAGCTGCCAAGCAGTCCTTCTGTCTCCCTATCAGTGCTCTCACCCTTAGCAGCTATTTCAAACACTCCTGACAATTCTCAAGGTTTCCACCCACCACTTGCCACTCACTCCAGGCAAGATAACCAAAGTCTCTTACTTCACAGCGAAAGCAGGTGGTGCCAGGTTCCATTCTTCTCAGCTTGCTGCCTTCACACCTCCTAACATAGCACTTACTCCACCACTATCCGGGCAGAACGGCTCTCTACAACAGAAGTCATCTTCCTGTGCCATGCGTTCCAACCCTAGACAATCCCATTCCCTCACCCTCATGCTTTCTCAAAGTCGTGCTTGTGATGTGCCTGGCCTTTGAGTCCCTCCCCTTCCTGGATCATCCCCTGCAGTTCACATTGCTTCTATCTTTCATGTACCTCTAAAAATGGCACCCCTCTTGTTTCTCTTTCACAATTAGACTTGTCCATGGCACCTGTGTCTGATTCTCAGCTCTCACCTGAGACAATGTTTCTAAAGGTCCCCAAAAATTTACAGCAAGTGCCTTGTAGCTACTTCTCAAGACTTCTCCCACTGGCTGCTTGGTGGCCTTTGTCAACACAACCCGTTCCTTGTCTCTTGAACTTGAACTTGGATACTTTTTCTTTCTTTGTGTGAACCATCCTCTTTACCCACCCCACCCCATTAGTCCCAAGCCATTTTGTGCATTTATTTATTTTTGTTTATCTATTTTAAAATTTGTTTATTTTAATGAGCTCCTCCTTACTCTCTTCCACCTCTTACTCCTTCTCCTCAGCCCCCATTCTACTCCCTGGTTCAGAAAAAAAAAAGTCTGAAACTCCAGTATTTACAGTGCACCTATTACTTTAGGTCCAACTACCTACCAGATATTTGTCTTTAGTAATTTCACGATCACCTCCATCCTGGCATTGCAAACACACAGGACTCTTGATATTTTAGCAAGGATAGTTTTTTTCTTCTTCTTCTGAAACTCTTGACCTTGTCTGGTGCTGTGGGCTCAATGATGCTTCCTTTAATATACATGTATCAGAACCTGAATGTGTGACCTTATTTGGTAAAAGGATCTTTGTAGTTGTAATTATGTTGACAGCCCCCACACGAGATAGTTCTGAATTACCATGGGCTCTAAGCCCAGCAATAAGGGTCCTCCCTCAGGAGAGAAGAGAAGGGAAGAAGGCCATAGAAAATGAAGAAGGTAAAGATCAGGGTGATGCAACTGTCAGGCAGGAAACGCCAATGGTTATCAACTGCTCATTGTCATCTCCCTAGAACTGGGAGAAACAAGTTTATGGTGCTTTAATGCACTGTTTTATTTAGCAATATAACTATGCTTTGAAAGCTGGAGGAAGTGAATTCAGTATATGTGTTGTCCCTATCCACTGTCAGGGGTGGGAGACTGTGCCTTTCTGACCTCCTTCCATCAGCACTGCATTTTCTGTCATCTGTACGCATCTTTTTCATTTTCATCTGCATCCCTCCAGCTCCACTGTCTCGATCCTTTTAGCACATAGTAGTTCTCCATCATGGCATGAAATCCTGGAGTGAGCAGTCCTGTTGACCAGTGTGATGAGTTGAGTGATTTATTTCATACTGAAGGGTCTGGTTTCTGTGTCCCACTGTAGTTGCTTGGTTTCTGTTTTTAAACTGGAGATAATAACTGTGGCAACGAAAGTCGTTAAAAGGTTTAAGTGGCTGATGTGTGCAACGCTTCAGTGTCTTCTTTGGATTACTGTAGGAACCAGCGTCCAAGCTCTTTCCCTCCCGTTCACCCTAATGCATGACCCACATTTAGCCAGAGTAGTTTCGCAGAACAAAGAACTCCCATGCCCCTCCCACTTGTACCACGTGCATTGTTTTCCTAAGTGGACAGGAGCCTGTACTATGCTTTTCTCAGCCTGTACTGCACCTGCTGCATCTGCCTGCTGGATCTTACTTTGTGTCTCTCAGTTGCTGCATCAGCCTTCAGCACTTGGCCTGCCCTATCCCTTTGCTGGTATCTGTCTCCCTGAGAAGTCCCAATGTTTCCTTCCCATTGACCTTTATCTCTCTGCAGGAGAGTATTCGTCAGTATGTATCATCACCTTCTGACTTATGGGTATAACATCACCTTCTGACTTATGGATGTGAAATGATTGTTAGTTATCTGGGATTCATCTTCTATTCTCAACTGAAGATCTGGACTGAATCAGTGAGTGATATAGTCTTGGTGGAACCAGAATGGTACCTGGGAATGTAGAGGCTGATCTTTTAAACCCTCTCATTTGTCTTAGATGTGTGAGGAGAGGGTATAAAAAACTTGAACCTAGGACAATCCAAGTAATGGGTTGAAGTTCATATACCTATTTGACTATGAAGTCAGGTCTATAAGCCAATAGTCTTGCCTCCCATTCTATGACATATACACTCCTGTTTCCAGAACAAAAATCCTATATCTGGGGTTTCAAGGATAATAGTCTCATTTTCTTGTCATTCAGTTTGGGGAGAATATTTTTGGTGGCATGTACCCCACAAACACCCTTGGCATCTTGCAAAGCACAGAGCCAGCCCTTTTTTGTCCTTCTGCAAGTTGTCATTGTAGTTAACTGTATTGGATCTGAATAGAGAGGTGGTTAGTACAGCCTAGTTCTTCAGGATAACTTCCGTGTTCCCTCCCCACAGAACTCACTGCTGAGGAACAGCTGGGGCTTGTGCCCTGGTTTTTGCAGAGTACTCAGAGAACAGATGCATCCCGCAGATGTAGGCACTGGGACTTGGTGGGAGCCTTTCTCCTGTGTCCAGCACTTGGCTGTCCTCCTTGCTTCTGAGCTACCTCTGATGAGGCTTAGTGGCAGCATGGAGGAGGGCCATCTACACTCCGTGGAGACGCAATATAAACACTGAGTAAAAACAACTGTGAAAGGAAACCAGTTCCATGACCCTCTCTGCTTCATCGGCACGTATTTTATTTTCTGCCCTTTGATGCTGGCTTCCTCTCCTCTGTGCATTTGTGATGCTTCACTGAGGCCAGTGACTCCCGAAAAGTGGGAAATGACACTGTATACAGCTCAGGTTTGGACAGTTCCGAGGCATATTAAACTTGGGATTTTCAAACAATTTCATCAGAAAAATACCAGTGAACAAAGAGGAGAGATGACAAGATCTTCAAATATCCTTATCTGTCCACTAGAGAGAACACAGGCTAATTTACACATAAATTACATCTTGAGGGTCACTCTTCCATGGCATTATCAAAAGGATGCTTTTTGACCAAGACAGGGGATTTGTTTTTCCTTGGCTGACATTGCTGGCAAGCAATACTATTCAGGCTTCTTTTGGTTCTATGGCCACAGCCCTGAGTCAGACATCTTCACGCAGCTGTAGCACTGCAACCTGTAAGTTTGGCTTCCGTTCTCCCCTAAGCAGCCTCGAACCACTCACTCATCTTCCATGTTGTACCACAACCACCATCTAGTCACTAGATTGGCTACGCCTTTCTCCCACTTAAAGCACCATGACAACCATCCAGCACTGGTATAATGTGGGATCACTTTCCAGTACCCCCCAGGGATTATCTGCTGCCCATTCTTCAGCAACCCCTGCCTCTGCACTAGATGTCCCTTCTCTTAAGAGAAGATAAGTCCCAGCTATATCAAACCCCACCTCCCAATCCCCCAGGCTTTTTCTAATGGCCAGATGCCTTTGTTCTCAGCACCCCTGCCCTGTTCCTGCCCTTCTATTCTCAGCTCCTATGTCATAGGTGTTAAGTCTCAAACACTGGGACAAATGGCTGTTTGTGCTTATTTAACATATCAAAGCACCCCTGTACTGCCCCTTTCATTCCTTAGGCCTCCTGGCTGCTGAAACTTTTCCCTCTTTGTACCCTTTCTTCCCCTCCCCCTCTCCTCACAAGACTCATGGTCATTAACACTTTGGACTTTCCCAGATGTGTCTACCTCTGGCTGTGCTGTTCCTTTTATCTATAATAACCTTTCTCCTCCACCATTCCTAGGAGCGGTCATATTCTTTCCTTCCCTTTTATTTCTTTTCCCCCCAATTCATCCAGCTACATCAGCCTGACCAATCTGAGCCCCTACCGGAATTAGGGTATACTGCCCTCCTCTTGGTGGGCCATTTGTTCCCCCTCTACCATCTGACCTTTACCTAGGAGTCATCTGTGTCTGCTGGCGGTAACCAGAAATGGGACCACTCTGTCTCCTGGAGTCCTGGCATAGATGAAGAGTCTGTTGGAATTTGATGAATTTTTGAGAGACAGAACCAGGCTCTGATGAGATGGCCTCCTGATTTTGTCTCTCTAGCCCTGTCTGCCTTCAGCTCATGTAGAAACAGCTGCAGGGCTCACGGGCCAAACCCCATGGGTCAAAGAAACAACTGTCTTGTGAGTGTGTGTTCCCCCTCAAAACAAAGATTGCAACATCCTCCTGACCTGGAGTTCACAGCTGTGGGAAGAGGTTGCATTGGATAGTGCTGGGTCAAGGAGGCAGAGGTGGGGGTGTGCGGACAGTTAGGCCTGGATAAGTACTGAGGTAGAGCTCAGCCCCACTCCCTACCTAGGCTATGCAGTCTGGCAGTGCAAACACTGTGAAGGGCCTGTTTTCCTGAGCTTCCTCCCCACATTTTACATTTCTCTGCTATCTGATTATGTGTGAATTCCTTCTCATCCCCTGGGAGCTAGCACCCCACCGCCTTTGCAAAATATCTGTCTGAGTTACATTTTTGCAGATCATCAAGCTTCAAGGGCATTCAAACGACCTTCTAGTGGACTGCAGTGTCTTGGTAAGTGATGCCCCCTGGTGGCCAAATGGAGTAGTTACAACTCTCAGGAAACCTGAAGTAGGACCGCTGGCTTTGTAATGGCCATGAGGCTCTAGGGTAGTGTTCAGCAGAAGTCTCACTGTCCCTGAAGGATTGGCTGTGTGTGTGTGTGTGTGTGTGTGTGTGTGTGTGTGTGTGTGTGTGTGTGTGTGTGTGGTATCAGGCATTTAAGGATGCTGAAAGTTTACCTTCTTTTTTTTATTTTCTAAGTTGTTTTATTTACATTCCAAATCATTTCCCCTTTGCGTTTCCTCCCTCCCCAAAAGTCCCATAAGCCCCCTTCCCTCCCCCTTTAGCCCATTCAACCCCCTCTCGCTTCTCTGACCTGGCATTCCCCTACATCCAGTCTTTCCAGGACCAGGGATCTCTCCTTCCATCTTCTTGGAAATCTATTGATATGCGAATTGTGTCTAGGGTATTCCGAGATTCTGGGTTAATATCCCCTTATCAGTGACTGCATACCATGTGTGTTCTTTTGTGATTGGGTTACCTCACTAAGGATGATATTTTCCAGTTCTGACAATTTGCCTAGGAATTTCGTGAGTTCATTGTTTTTAATTGCAGAGTAGTATTCCATTGTGTAAATATACCACATCTTCTGAATCCATTCCTCTGTTGAGGGACATCTGGGTTCTTTCCAGCTTCTGGCTTTTATAAATAAGGCTGCTATGAACATAGTGGAGCATGTGTCCTTATTGCATGCAGGGGAAGCCTCTGGGTATATGCCCAGGAGTGGTATAGCCGGATCCTCCGGGAGTGTCATGCCCAGTTTTCTGAGGAACCGCCAGACATCTTTCTAGAGTGGTTGTACCAGCTTGCAATCCCACCAGCAGTGAAGGCGTGTTCCTCTTTCTCCACATCCTCGCCAACAACTGCTGTCTCTTGTGTTTTTGATCTTAGCCATTCTGGCTGGTGTGAGATGGAATCTCAGGGTTGTTTTGATTTGCATTTAAACCATCCAGTGGAAAAAAGATAGCCTTTTCAACAAATGGTGCTGGCTCAACTGGAGGTCAACATGCAGAAGAATGCAAATTGATCCATTCTTATCTCCTTGCACTAAGCTCAATTCCAAGTGGATCAAGAACCTCCATATAAAACCAGACACACTGAAACTAATAGAAAGGAAACTAAAGAAGAACCTGGAACATATGGGCACAGGGGAGAAATTTCCTGAACAGAACTCCAATAGCTGATGCTCTAAGATCAAGAATTGACAAATGGGACCTCATAAAATTACAAAGTTTCTGTAAGGCAAAGGACACTGTCAAAAGGACAAAGCAACAACCAACAAACTGGGAAATGATCTTTACCAACCCTACATTCGACAGAGGGCTAATATCCAAGATATACAAAGAAGTGAAGAAGTTAGACTCCAGAGAGCCAAGTAACCCTATTAAAAATGGGGTACAGAGCTAAACAAAGAGTTCTCATCTGAAGAATATTTAATGGCTGAGAAGCACCTAAAGAGATGTTCATCATCCTTAGTCATTAGGGAAATGCAAATCGAAAGTTTACCTTCTAATAGCTGAGAGCTAAAGAGTTGTTTAGAGGCTAGTACAGTCTCGCTCATTTATTTCTCAGGTGTAGCTAAATCCAGGGAGGGGAAAGGGAATTTCTCAGTCTGTTTGACTAGATGAAGGGACAGAACAGGCATAAAAGTTACTGATCTGGAATTCCTCCCTTCTAGCATCTTGAGACACCTGCCATTAAAGTCCTATGTTTAATTTTACTTAAGGCTACTCTTTCAGAGAAAGAGAAGACCAGCATCCTCCCTCTAGATTCCCACCAGTTGGGTTCCATCTCAGTCCTGCTTGCTACAGGAAGTCTTCTACATGTAATCAGAGTCCCCATCTAAAGCTCCTGAGCAGCTAGTCCAGAATTTAGAGGGTAGGATTTGAACTGTGAGCACATTGCACAGAAACAACCTCAGGGGACTTGACAGTCTAATGAAAAGTAATAGAGAGACAGAGGCACAGGTCACTCACAACTTGAGGCATTAATGTATGTTTTGAAGACAGTGGGTAGGACAATTTGGTAGAGGACAAGTTTGAATTAGGCCCATTAGTATGGTCAGGGAGGATTGCGCTAAAGCAGCAATTCCTACACACTATCAAGGGAGAGCATTCAGGGCAGGTAGAGGAAAGGTTCGGAAAGGCTCTATGTCTGAGATGAGATTGACAGGTCCCATCATGGAGAAGGCTCAAGAGGTGACAGACTAGTGGCCAGGAAGAGCACATCAGGGCAAGAGCAAGGACATCAGGCAAGACCATGGCAGGACAGAGGTACAATCTGATTTACTCCGCACATGAATCCCAGGCTACGACACTTGCCAGTATTCATTTTAACACCTGCTCATCTCCTCCAGAAAGTCTCTCATCACTCTATCAAGTTGGAGTCATCTTCTGAGCCCTTGTGTTAACATTTCTGTGTCTTTATCATTGGGGTTACCCACTACACATCAACTGTGGCTATGTCTTCTGGCTACACCAGAGTAATAAGCTCCACAGTTAGAAAGACAGAGACAATGGACCCAAATCTAGAACATTCTGCCAGAGGCCATGCGTCCCTATGTCACAGATTCTTAGTGTGTAAGGTAAGAATAGAAGTGCATATTGCATAGACTTTTTAAAATTAAGTAATAAGTGTGAAATGTCACAGCAATGGCAGGCACTATGTCATCTCTCTTTAAGGAGTAGATGTCCTTTCTGGGTATGTTCTCAGGCTATTTCTAATGAGATATACCCTAGTATCTATTGTGGTTGTTGCATGCTTTGGTGGTTGCATAGGGAAACTTGGGAGGGAACACATTTAGTCAGACTGAAGGAGAGGATGAGGTCGGTGGCGTAGGTTGATTGAACTTTGAATTAATGAATAAAGCTAGTTTATTTAATTATTCCCTTTGATAATATGCACTAGACAAAACCTCTTGGGTGTTTTGTTTTGTTTTGTTTTGAGACTGGATTTCTCTGTGTAGCCCTGACTATCCTGAAACTTTCTCTGTAGACCAGGCAAGCCTCAAACTCACAGAGATCCACCTGCCTCTGCCATCTAATGGTATGCAGCACCATAGCCAGGCTAACATACTGTTCTTAGGCAGTTGTTCTTGTGCATGGGTTGTCTATTTGCAAAATACACTAGCCACAGATTCTCTCCTACATTAATCCCCAATGAGGATGGTCTTTGTTTCATTGACAGCCTTCTTCAAACACATGTGGCTCACATGGAAAGGATGAAGCTAAACATTCTGGTCTCTTTCTGTACTGTACAATGTTCTTCATTTACTTACAATATTTCATTACTTGTATAATTATAAGAATTGACATCATGTTTATTAACTTACTTTTTTCTCCATCATGTCTAGTCTACACTGTCCTACTGCTCTTGGAAAGAGGGCTTGCCCTGTAGTGTGAACAACCTACCAGGTGCCACGTCATTAAAGAAAACCAAGTCTCCCTCTTTCCTCAGCTATCAAACCCCAATATCTCCTCTGCCAGGGGTGGGATTCCATGCACATATACCCTCCTCCATACTGGGACTCCATTTAGATTGAGCTTGGGCAGGTCTCTTGCATGCTGTCACAATCGCTGTGAGTTTGGGATGTCTACTGTGCCCTGCTGTGTCTGGGAAACACTGTTTCTTTCAAGTCATCCTCCATCTTTCTTACTGCAGCCTCTATGAATAGCTCTATGATCTTGGAATACGCCATTTGACTAACCTTTGTTTGCTACCTACTGCATGTCAAATTTGAACCAGGCATGTTATGCAAATATTAGCGAACTTTCAAAATGAGAGTTATTATTGTAAGTGAATTCATTAGGAAGTATAGAGTTTAACTAAAGCCTTAAGGGGTCCATACCTTACTGTTATACTTTTTTTCTTAAATATTCCCTAAAGGAAAATGTAAGGGTTAAAAGCTTGATCCTCAGCTGAGTGTTCATACAAGGCTACGAAAACTTTAAGATGTGAAGTCATCTGTTCACGGGAAGCATCCCCTCAAAGGGAATTGTGTTTTTCTACATATTTCTTGAATTTTATCAGAAATATTTTCCTTGTAGATCTTCAATTTTATCAGAAAATGTGTATAATTCCACTTTCAATCAACTTAGAAATATTTTTATGTCTACCATTTTATCTGTAATTTTCCATGATAATCTTCAATTTTAATGTTATTTTATATTTTTCTACAATTTTATTAGAAGTATTTCCTATGTAAATCTTCAGTTCTATCATAAAATATTTCTACTCCCCTTTTCAATTAATTTAGTAATGTTTTTTGTGTCTACCATTTTACTCATTAATTTTCCATGAAAATTGCCAATCTTAATGTATTTTCCTATATGCTTCTTCAATTTTGTTAGAAACATTTTCCAGGTAAATCTTTAATTTTATCATAAGATGTTTTTACTTCCTTTTTCATTAAAAATTTAAAAAAAGGAAAAAAAAAAGACTGGTGTCTCTTCCTTTCTCTCGCCTTATTTTATCTTTCACTTCCCAGCCATGAGAGAAGCAGTTTCCTCTAAGATCCACCCAGACCCTGACCATAGTGTGCTATCCTATCTGTTACAGACCCAAAAGCATCGGGCAAACTGATCATTGACTACCTTCTAGTGCCATGTGCTAACACGACCGTTTACTTTATAAGCTGATTCATCACAGATATTTATTACAGTGCTGGAAAGCTGTCTTACATGTTTAGCCAAAGCCACAGTGCTAAGGAAGCTCTAGAACCAGGCTTCCAAACTTATGAATTTGCTCCTGATTCTTGGTCAGTTTCAGGTATAAACCAGTAGAGACTCTTGCTCAATGTGCAGTGACAGAAGGGGATCATTGTTGTAATTCACTGGTTCCTTGACATCCTCCTCATGCCCATAATGAGCTGTGTCCTTGCTGTGTACTCAGCAATTTCTTTCTGGTAAATTACTTCCCGCAGGTGTTATCATCTAAGTTTCATGGATTGCCTAGAGTTAAGCCAAGAGAAGTCAGCACAGAATTGATGCTTGTGTGAATGTGCCAGGAGCGGAGGCAGACAGGTCTAGACACCTGTAAATGGGGCATGGGAGACTAGATAGTGAGGGATGACATCATCCTAGAGCAGCAAGGCAGGTAGAGAAAACAGTGCTTGCAGGGGTGTATGGGGGATCTGCCATACATTTAGCAAGAAGATTGAAGAGGCTGACAAACATCATGTCTAATTTTCCAGACTTCTTCAGACAGCAGTGTCTGCCTCAACCCTACAATCCACTTCCCCTGTGAGTGCCTCTCACTGACAAATTGAAGTGCTCAGAGATCTGGGGTTCATGGTAACCTGACTTGGAAAAAAGAGGAGATTGAGTGGAATTGACAAGAAATTTCCAGTGACTTCAATAAACACAGGGCTTAGGGACAGGGAATGCTACTGTCATCTTACAGGGAGAGACAGTCACAGAGTGTCTAAGTAGCAGGACTTGGATCTTTCTAGGTGTGTTTGCTTTGATTTCACGCCCTAGGTACCATGTGTGGGTTGCAGCTGGCCTTGTGCATAGTGCATTTATTGCCCGAAATGATCATGCTGGTCATTGAAATCCTGCCATCCACCCTGCCTGTCTCATGTACCCGGGGCCTGGCTTCCTACTGTGGGCCTGATATCCCACACATGCAGATGTGACTCTCAAACTCTAAGTGGAAATGTGATAAAGATGGTAGCAGCAATGTTTCTTTGTGTTCTGTCCCTGTAATGCGAACATCAGTCATCACTACATTCTCCATGGCTAAGGCCATAGCAACAGGATCTTGGCTTTCACAATAGCAAAGAGCCTGGGCACCATTGGTCCCTTTCCATTTCAAACCAGCTGGGGTAAGCACCCAGAATGGAAATGGCATTTGAAAATGAAATTGTTTTAGATAAAGATTGAAAAAAAAATTCACCTTGTGGTTTTGTCAAGTTTCACTCCTAAGCATGCTCAAATTAAAGCTATTTATACTTTTGCAGTTTATGATTCACCCTCTGTCAAAATCCAAGTAATGAGTGCTGAGGCAGATATATGTAGGGAAGCAGAAGGGATGATAGTTAGAAACATAGGCCTGGTCCTCAAAAATTGGCTTCGAATCCTAGTTCTAGATTTGTGACTGTACCCATCTTAAACTTAGGTTTGTTCCCTTCTTATCAGATGAAGGTAAAGGTTACTGACACTGTTTAAAAGACATCTGTCCTCAGATTACAGAATTATTTTGGTATTATTATTATTATTATTATTATTATTATTATTATTATTATCTCAGAGAGTAGTTGAAACCTCATTAAGACAGAAAAACACATACAAGGCCCAAGAAAGAAACATCATAGCTGAAGTGTAGGCACAAGTCAGTTCTTTTTTTTTTTTTTTTTGGTTTTTTGAGACAGGGTTTCTCTGAATAGCCCTGGCTGTCCTGGAACTCACTCTGTAGACCAGGGTGGCCTCGAACTCAGAAATCCGCCTACCTCTGCCTCCAAGTGCTGGGATTAAAGGTGTACGCCACCACTGCCTGGCCACAAGTCAGTTCTTGAAATGCAGTCCCATATTGAGATATATAAAGAAACCAAGACAAGTCAGGCACAAAGGACATCAGTAATTAGGATAAGCCACCAGTGAACTTGCTAGCAAAACAACTGTTATCTCAGTGATAAATGATCCCCTAAGTGAGTGGTTCTCAGCCTTCCTAAGGCTTTCTCAAGGTGCACTGACCCCCAACCATAACATTATTTTGTTGCCACTTCATAGCTGTAATTTTGCTATTGTTATGAATTGTAATGTAAATATCTGATATGGGTGGAATCTGGTATACAACACCATTGAAAGGGTCATGTAACCCTAAAGGAGTTGTGACATACAATTGAGAAATGCTGCTGAGGAAAGCCCATTTTCACGAGATCATGGCTGCATAGCTACTGTTTTAAGTGATGTAGACTGATGTGTTTGCCTTCAAAGTACAACAGAAGGCTGCTCTTTCTCCTCTAGGCTATTCCTCTGGTCCAGTTACTATGTCCTCTTACCTGGTTGTTTCTGCAAAAATCTTAATTGGTCTCCTGTCTCCACATTTGCCTCCTTGTGGATTCTTTTCTTTCTAAGATATGAGTGAGACTAACTCCAGGGGTTTCTCTCAGTCTTTGCTATTTTTCCTCTTTCCAGGGTTTCAAGGAAGCACAAACAGCTTCTTTCTTCTACTTCTCCCTTTCTTTCTTCTTCCCCCTTTTTACTTTTATTCACATCCCAAATAAAAGGTGTGTTCCCTTGGTATAGCAAATAGGTGTGCCCACTCACAGCTGGAAGCACATTGTAGACTCATGATTCTCAAGGAATCTTGGGGAAATTGGAAAGCTTGTTAAAAGTATTCCCTAATACACTTCATTCCTAGACTTTATATTTTATTTCAAGGATTTTCTCTGAGTAGAGATCTTCAGCAGATCTGCTGGAAAAATTTCACAGCTGCGGGAAGGTTTCACAGGAAATCACAAATGGTAGCACAGCATTTTCAAACTAGACTTAAAGAAAAGATCTTTCAATGTTTGGTCTTAAGAAAGTGAGCTGGAAGATGACTTCTTACTTCCTGTTAGGAGAAGGAACCAAATAAATTTTATCTGTGACCTGCTATTTCCCAGGTCAGCTCTAGCATAATCCTTCCTGTCCAGTGGTTTAGTGAGAACTTTGTAAATGAAATTTTACCAAGGCCATGTTTGTTATCATGTGACAAAGTTCCCTTACTGAGAGAGTTGGCACTGACTGAGTCTCAATCAGATGCTATTTTGCTCATGAGTTTTACCTAGGCATCCACTCAGGACCCAGGGACATTCAGTCAGATACTCTGAAGCTCTGTCACACAGAGGGGAGCAGCTACTTGCCTTCAGGCCTAAAAGGAGAGGTGACCACCCTGTGACACACAGACACATGGTCCCCCCTGAACAAAGTCAATATGAAGTGACTGACTTGGCCCTAAATATCTACAGTGTCTTTTGGGCGACTGGTGGTATTCTGGAATCTCTCAGACTATGGACATCTTCTAACCTAGATTACCTAATCATGGAAAAGAAAACTGTTATGGAACAATATATAAAGATTACAGTAAGAAAATGGATGATCCTTATCGCTAAACCTTCAAGACAACCTTTTATCTACAGAAAATATTATTTTTTTAGAATTCTAGTATTTTATGTATTTGATTTTTACATGGATAATGAAAAACTTAATTTTTTCTACCTTTATATTTTCAACATTCACTGTTGTAATTTTTTAAAATTTTAAAACAAATTATGGCCACAGCCAAAGCATTTCCTCTTGCAAAGAAAAGCTTAGTCTTCATATAGCTTATTTTTCATTTCAATGAAAGATAAATGGTACACAGATTATTTTTTGGAAACTAAGTATATAAAACTATAATGTATCTGTCACAGTGTAAATCTGAGTGCTTTTTCCAAGTTACAATGCAGAGGCTATCAGCAATTAATCATAGGTTAAGCATGATGTATTCACCTACTGGAGAGGTGCACTCTCTCTGCATCAAAAGTATGGTGTGAACGCCCTTGTGTTAGGTAAACGGAGACATTGTAAAGTTATATTGGCAGAACATGTGAGTAGCCATCTCTAATCTACTAAAGAGTTGAATAGAGCCTGTAGAGACTTGGAGAAAACTGTAGAGAGGTTCTAAACATTTCCCTCCTTCATTGTCTCAACAACAAGAAAGCAGAATGACTAAGTAACCCACAAATACATTTTACCAGAGAGGAAAGAATGTCTGATTACCCAGAGGGTCTTATATATCTGACCCCTGTGTCTTTTCATAGTGTATGATCCTAGGAGGTCTGTGTGAGGAGGACAGGTTAAAAAAAGAAACAGTCTTAACACATATGCTTATCTTGTTCTCTGCATGTGCCTATCAAGGCCCTTCTCATAGATGTCCATATGTTTACAAGAACACATGCAAATGGGCATGTTTGTGTGTATAGCTATGTCCTTATATTCCTGTCATGACCTTTTTACATCCAAACATACATAATGTACATGCATAAATACATATAGATATATATAAAAAGGTCACAGTGTTCATTGGTTTTATTATCAGCATTTATAAATATATCTAACACAGTTATATTTAACTTGGTTATACTCCAAATCACTCAAAGAATTTTAATTGAAAAGCAAATATTAAATCTTTCAACTTAAGGCTAAATATAAACAACCTGAGTTCAGTCAAACAGAGAACTTAAATTCTTTTAATGATGGAGATCTCACTGTCATCTTAGCCTCATGGGGCCACCTGTAATGTGTAACTGACACTGCCAGGTGTCCTGCTGGTGGTTTGAATCAATTATTAATCTTTATTGAAGCTGCATGAAATTAATTACATAATTCTGAGATGTTCAAGTCTAATTTGCAGAACTTCCAGTAGAAGGTAAGCAAGCATGAATAATTACCCATCATTATGGTTGACTCGTGGTGTGCAGTCATCCAGCAAAACCAGACTCCTTTAGCTTGCCATTGTCAATGGTCAAAGTGACCCGAGGCTACAGGGTGTGCGGCTATTGAACAGGTGCCCAAAATTTTAAAAAAATCTGCTACTCATATGAAAAGTCTATATTAGAGACTCTCTGTTGCACAGACAGCAACTCCTTAAATATTTAAGCTAAGTGACAATTTATTAAGATGAAATCAGCATGACTCATTTCAAGTCAGAGTGTGGTGGGTCATCTGGGGTCACCCACAGTACAAACTGAATGTGAGAGGTGATTATAGACTCCAAATTGATGTGGCACATACAGAAGCAGGGTGCATAAGATACTTGGGAACTAAGTTGACTCCCTTCCTTTATTCTCTAAGATGTATTTTATAATGCAACTCAGGCAAAACACTAAAGATGACCCTTGTTCTATTTGAATATTCAGACATTTGTGCTCCATTTGGAATATTCATAGGGGCCATGGAGTAAGTAAAGGACTGTGGCAATAGGATTCCAAAAGACTGGGATAGAAGGAAGTGAAATAAAAGATTAAAGGAATATAGTGGGATGGGAGAGGTTAAATTGGGTGAATGAAGAAATATGGACAGAACTAACTAACATTAACCTTCTAAAAAAGCCATGTGGAAATATAGTACTGTAGAAGTTCCTAAAACATATACATGATCATGTATAAAAAAGAGTTTAAAAGGAGTCATCCTTTTTGGGAAACAATGTTCCTACTTGACACAAAGGATTAACAAATAAAAATCCTATTCCAGGAATCCGTTATCTCCTTTGGCATTGTTGGCATCACGTGTCATAAACCTTCAAACACTACTCTCTGTTTCTAGAACCATTGGTTATGCTCTAGAGCTTGACCGTAAGGCTCCATTGCTGAAGACACTGCATACTTGCCATAGAATGTAGAGAAATCAAGGTAGTACTCACTTGGAAGTTTATCATAGAAGGTGGAAAGCTATCCCTGGATAGCCTTCATATTGCTGGAAGATGCTGTATATACTACTAGTAGCAAAATGATCATTAATCTTACCCAATTAGTTACCCTATTAGCTACAGTGATGACTGGGTTGACAAGACATTCATACTGAGGTAATAGTAGTAGCACAAAAGTAAGGCTCTTTGGTGATTTGTCTAGCTTCCGAGAATCTCAGGTGCATATTGATTTTAATTGTGTTAAATGTCTGTTAAGTTGATAAATGTTATATCTATCTATCTATCTATCTATCTATCTATCTATCTATCTATCTATCTATCTATCTATCTATCTATCTTTATTTATTTATTCTGAACTATATTCTATTTTGAAATATGTCTATTATCTGTCACCATCACCTAAAATTTTGTGCCTTTTGAATAAGAAAATACTAGTCCCCGCTTCAAGTGTCTTGGAACCACTGTTCTATTCTATGCTTCTATGATTTTGGATACTCTTTTATATAATACTTTTTATTTACTAGTGAACATTCCATACACGGATACAATAAAATATAATCATATGGCATCCCATTTCCACTTCCAATTCCCCCCATATCTCCTTCCAACTCAAACCTTTTTTTTTCTTAAATAACTCACTAAGTTCAGCAGTGCTGTTTATATGGATGTGAGGCCATTTGCTGAAGTATGGGGATTTTACCAGTTACTCTGAAAAGAATTATTGTCCCTCTCCAAAGATTATCATCTGCAAATAGCAACTAAGAATGTTAAGTGGGACTGGAGATCTTCCCCGACTTCTAGGTGGGACTATTGCCTGGTGCCAGCTGCTGTCAGTTAATGAGTGCAATAGCTATTTCATGTCCAGAGGACAGCATTTCATTGTACACCTACTCATCTTCCAGCTTACATCTTTCTGACTCCTCTTCTGTGATGTTTCATGAGCCATAATTAGGTGGAGGCATTACTGATAAAGATGCCCCATTTAGGGATGGGCACGTTGTCTCTCTTATTCTCAGTACTTTGACCAGTTATGCATCTCTCCATTAACTGCTCCCTACTGCAAGAAGAAGCTTCTATGAGTAAGGCAGAGAGCAGCTTAGTCTGTACATCAGCAAATATTTAGAAAGCAATTTCATCTTCTCATCTATTCATGCACTGATGAACACCTAAGTTTAGAACAATGGAACCACTCCCCTAAGCCAAGATTCATGGTTTCTAACACAGCATGTTCTCACAACTTAGTGAAGTGTAGAAATAAAATGTTAGAATTTCTAACATCATAGCTTTTGTTTGTTTGTTTTTTAGTTTTTCAAGACCGTGTTTCTCTATGTAGTCCTGGCTGTCTTGGAACTTACTCTGTAGACCAAGTTGACCTCTAAGTCAGAGATCTACTAGCTTCTGCCTCCTGAGTGCTGGGATTAAAGTTGTGTGCCATCACAACCCAGTGTAATACCATGTTTCTTTTCTTTTCTTTATAAATTAATTAATTAATGTCGCAAATGCTGTCCTCTGATCCCCCTCACAGAGTCACTCCCCCTCCCTCCTTCCCTTTGTCTCTGAGAGGATTAGCACCCCCAGGGTATCCCCAAACCTGGTGCATCAAGTTTCTAACAGGATTAGACTCACCTTCTCACAGTGAGGGACATCTCTGGGACATCCTAGAGATCCTCCTGCTCTTCCCTCCCCTCATCACATACTGGGTAGCTGCAGATTTCCATCCATTTTCCTGGCCTTCCGGGCTTCTTTCCTGTCTCACCCCACACTTGATCCTGTTCCCCCATGCCTCTCCCCATTCATTCTTTCATCCAGACAATTCCCACCCTCTGCCTCCAATGACTATTTTGTTCCCCCTTCTAAGTGAGATTCAAGCATTCTCACTTGGGCCATACTTCTTATTAAACTTCTGTGGGTCTGTGAGGTGGGTCATGGGTACTTTATGGCTGTACTGGCTGGTCTTGTGTGTCAACTTGACACAAGCTGGAAAGTAGCCTCTCTTAAGGAAATGCTTCCATGAAACCCAGCTGTAAGGCATTTTCTCAATGAGTGATCAAAGGGTGGGAGGGCCCATTGTGGGTGGTGCCATCCCTGGGTTGGTAATCTTGGGTTCTATAAGAGAGCAAGTTGAGCAAGCAAGGGTAAACAATTCAGTAAGCAGCAACCCTCCATGGCCTCTGCATCTACTCCTGCCTCCAAGTTCCTGCCCTGGGTGAGTTCCTGTCCTGACTTTTTTGGTGATGAACAGCAATGTGGAAGTGTAAGCTGAATAAATCCTTTTCCTCCCAAACTTGCTTCTTGGTCATGATGTTTTGTGCAGGAATAGAAACCCTGACTAAGACAAACTGGTACCAGCATAGTTGGGTATTCCTGTGATAGCCTGACTATGCTTTTGGGAAGACTGTGGAAGGACTTTGGAACTTTGGGCTAGAAGAGCCATTGGGATGCTAAGAGCTCTGTGGGATGTTCTGTAGGAGCTTGGAAGATATTGTTGAAAACACTGCAGAAGGTGGTGGCCTGGCTTGTGAAATTTCAGAGGGAAGATTGGAAAGACTCTTATCAGGGCCTTTGCTATGTTGATTGTGAAGATTCTGTGGTTTTGGTTGGCTGGGACTGAGGATTCAACTGTGATTAACAAGATACCAGAACTACTAAAGCAAAACAATTGGGACAATTGATGCTGGTTAGCTGGAGCTAAGAAATTAGCAGTGATTAAGAAGAGACCAGCATCACTAAGGTGAAATCTTCTGGGAAGTGTTTCCCCAGACCACAGAAGCTGTGTTTCAGAGGCAGCCACAATTGTACCTCATGTAGGTAACTGGACTTGGTAATGTATAAAAGTCACCCAGGTAGTACTAGTTTTGAAACATGAAGGGATAGTAGCTGATGCTTGGTATTATGAGAGGCCAGGAGACACCATTGGTGAAGGTACAACCTCAGTGGCAGTTGAAGGCCCAGGACTGAAGGGGTCAGGCAGAGAAGTTGAGGCTTAGTATCATGAAAGGAACCTGTAAGAGGCTATTTGTAAAAGTGCAGCCCAGTTGCAACAGAAGACAACAGTGTTTTGGAGATGCCAGTACCATGAGATGACCACCAAGATCAGTAGCAGCAGTGGAGTACAGGCAGCTGGAGCCTAGAAGATGAGCTGTGTACTTCAAAGGGTGGAGCTGGAGAAGTGACTCAAGCCCTTGGGGGAGCCCAGAAGATCATGAATGGATTCCAGACACTGGAAGGTTAGAGTTTGATTTTAATTGTGACTGTGTCCTGATACTTTTCCCTCTTGAAGTAAGAAAGTATTTTAGTGGAGCCCATAGTGAAGAGACTTTGAAATGTTAAAAGACTTTGAATTCAAAAGAGATTGGATACCTTAAAGGGACTGAATTTTTAATATGTAATAATGTGTAAAGATTATGGGACTTTTAAAGGTATTTAGATTTGGGGGATGAATAAGAAAGTGAGGGCTGAGGCTTAATAATGATGTGTTTATGTGTCAAGTTGACAAGGGGTCAGTTGTACTGGCTGGTTTTGTGTGTCAACTTGATACAAGCTGGAGTTATCACAGAGAAAGAAGCCTTCCTTGAGGAAATGCCTCCATGAGCTCCAGTTGTAAGGCATTTTCTCAATGAGTGATCAAGGAGGGAGGGCCCAACCCATTGTGGGTGGTACCATCCCTGGGCTGATAGTCCAGGGTTCTATAAGAAAGCAAGCTGAGCAAGCCAGGGGAAGCAATTCAGTGAGTGGCAACCCTTCATGGTCTCTGCATCAGCTCCTGCCTCCAAATTCCTGTCCTGTGTGAGTTCCTGTCTTGCCTTCCTGTGGTGATGCAAAGCAATGTGAAAGTATAAACTGAATAAACCCTTTCTTCCCCAATTTGATTCCTGGTCATGATGTTTTGTGCAGGACTATAAACCCTGACTAAGATAATGACTAATATCCATTTATCACTGAGTACATACTGTGCATGTCCTTTTTGGGTCTGGGTTACCTCACTTAGGATGATTATTTTCTTTTTCCATCCATTAGCCTGCAAAATTCATGATGTTCTCATTTTTAATAGCTGATAGTATTCTATTGGGAAAATGATCCACCTTTTCTGAATCCATTCTTTGGTTGAGGGACATTTGGGTTGCTTCCCGTTTCTGGCTATTATGAATAAGGCTGCTATGAATACAGTGGATCAGCACATGTCTTTGTGGTATGGTGGAGCATCTTTTGAGTATATGTCCAGGAGAGGTGTGGTGGTTTGAATATGCTTGGCCCATGGAGTGGCACTATTAGGTATGGCCTTGTTGAAGGAGGTGTGAACTTGTTGGAGGAAGTATTTCACTGTGGGGATGGGCTTTGAGACCCTCCTTCTAGCTGCCTGAGGTTAGTCTGCTCCTGACTTCCTATCAATGAAGATGTAGAATTCTGGGTTCCTTCAGCACCATGCCTTACCTGGATGCTTTGCCATGCTCCCACCTTGATGACAATGCACTGGACCTCTGAACCTGTAAGTCAGCCTCAAATATATTTTGTCCTTCGTAAGAGTTGCCTTGATCATGGTGTCTGTTCACAGGAGCAAAACCCTAACAAAGACAAGTGGTATAGTTGGGTCTTCAGTTTCTGAGTAACTGCCAGATTGATTTCCAGAGTGGCTGTATAAATTTGCAATCCCACTTCCCATTTGCAATGGAAGTGTATTCCTCTTTCTCTACATCCTCACCAGCATGTCCTGTCACTTGAGTTTTCAATCTTAGTCATTCTGACTGTTGTAAGGCAGAATCTCAGGTCATTTTTATTTGTATTTCCTTGTTGACTAAGAATGCTGAAGATTCTTTAAGTCTCTCAGCCATTAGAGATTCTTCTTTTAGGAATTCTCTGTTTAGGTCTGTGTCCCATTTTAAAAATCAGGTTATTTGGTTTGCTGGAGTCTAACTTCTTGAGTTCTTTATGTATTTTGGATATTAGCCATCTGTGGGATGTAGAGTTAGTGAAGATCCTTCCCCATTTTGTTCTATTGACAATGTCCTTTGTCTTACAGCAGTTTTTCAGTTTCATGAGGTCCCATTTATCAATTTTTGATCTTAGAGCCTGAGCTATTGGTGTTCAGGAATTTGTCTCCTGTACCAATGAGTCCAAGGTTATTTCCCACTTTTTCTTCCATTAGATTTAGTGTATCCAGTTTTATTTTGAAGCTTCTGGTCCATTTGAGTTTTGTGTAGGGTGATAAATATGTATATATTTTAATTCTTATATATGTTGACATCCAGTTACACCAGTACTGTTTGTTGAAGATGCTTTCTTTTTTCCATTGTATACTTATGTCTTCTTTGTAAAAGTCAAGTGCCATAGGTGTGTGGGTTTATTTCTAGGTCTTCATTTTGATGCCATTGATTGACCTGTACATTTCTATACCAATACCATGCAGTTTTCACCACTGTATATAGTTCTGTAGTACAGTTTGAGGTCGAGGTTGGTGATTCCTTCAGAAGTTCTTTTATCGTTAAGGAATATTTTGCCAATCCTGGGCTTATTGTTTTTCCATTTGAAGTTGAGAATTATTCTTTCAAGATCTGTAAAAAAGTTGTCCTGGAATTTTGATAGGAATTGCATTGAACCTGTAGATTGATTTTGAGAAGATGGTCATTTTCATTGTGTTAATCCTATCTATGAGTATTGGAGATCTTTGTATCTTCTGATATTTTCTTCTGTTTCTTTTTTCAGAGACTTGAAGTTCTTGTCATACAAATCTTTCACTTGCTTGGTTAGAGTCATACCAAGATATTTTATATTATTATTGGCTATTATGAGGGTGCTGTTTCCATAATTTCTTTTCCAACCCATTTATCATTTATATAAGGGCAGGTTTCTGATTTCTTTGAGTTAATTTTATCCACTCACTTTGCTGAAGTTGTTTATCAGCTGTAGGAGCTATCTAGTTCTCTGGTAAAATTTTAGGGGTTGATTATGTATACTACTGTATTATTTGCAAATAGTGATATTTTGGATTCTTCCTTTCCACTTTGAATGTCCTTGATTTCCTTTTGTTGTGTAATTGCTCTAGCTAGATAAATAGCTATCAAATAGATAGGGAGAGAGTGGGTAGTCTTATCCCTAATTTTAGTGGGATTGCTTCAAGTTGCTCTTCATTTAATTTGCTATTGGCTTGCTGTATATTGCTTTAATTATGTTTACGTATGTGCCTTGTATCGCTGATTGCCCTAATACTTTCAACATGAAGGGGTATTGTATTTTGTGAGAGGCTTTTTCAGCACCTGATTTTCTTCGAGTTTGTTTATCTAGTGGATTACATTGATGGATTTCTGTATATTGAACCACCTCTGCACCCCTGAAATGGAGTCTGCTTGTTCATGATGGATGATGTTTTTGATGTAGTACTGGATTCAGTTTTCAAGTATTTTATTGAGTATTCTTGTGTCAATGTTCATAAGCAAAATTGGTCTGAAGTTCTCTTTCTTTGTTGAGTCTTTGTATGGTTTAGGTACCTGGGTAACTGTGGCCTCATAGAATGAATTAGGTAGTGTTCCTCCTGTTTCTATTTTATGGGATAGTTTTTTTTGAGGAATATTAGCTCTTAACTGAAAGTCTGGTAGAATTCTGTGCTAAAATCATTTGGCCCTGGCCTTTTCGTTTGGTTGAGAGGCTTTTATTTCCTTAGGGGTTATGGGACTGTTTAGATAATTTACCTGATCTTGATTTAACTTTGGTAAGTGGTATCTGTCTAGAAAACCATCTATTACGTTTAGATTTTCCAGTTTTGTGGAGTAAAGGCTTTTGAAGTAAGACCCAATAATTTTTTTTTTGTATTTTCTCAGCTTCTGTTGTTAAGTCTCTCTTTTTATTTCTGATTTTGTTTATTTGGATAAGGTCACTCTGTCTTTTAGGTAGTTTTGCTAAGGGATTGTCTATCTTGTTGATTTCCACAAAGAACCAGCTCTAGGTTTTGTTGATTCTTTGTATTGTTCCCTTTGTTTCTAGTTGATTGAATTCAGCCCTGAGTTTGTGTTTGCTTCTTTTTGTTCTGAGCTTTCAGGTATGCTGTTAAGTTGCTAGTATGAGATTTCTTCAATTCCTTTATGACTAAATTTAGCATTATGAATTTTTCTCTTAGGACTGCTTTTTCTGTGTCTCATAAGTTTGGGTATGTTGTACCTTCATTTTTATTGAGTTCTAGAAAGTTCTCTCTCTCTCTTTCTCTCTCGCTCTCTCTCTCTCTCTCTCTCTCTCTCTCTCTCTCTCTCTCTCTCTCTCTCTCTCTCCTTCCCTGAGCAAATGATCGTTGAGTAAAGAGTTGATCAGTTTACATGAGTATGTAGGCTTTTTGATGTTTCTGTTGTTGCGAAGCCCAGCTTTAATCCTTGGTGATCAGATAGAATGCCAGGGGTTATTTCTATCTTCTTGTATCTGTTGAGGCTAATTTTGTGCCTGATTATATGTTCAATTTTGGAGAAGTTTTTTAATGAGGTGCTGAGAATGTATTTTTTTTTGATGGAAAAATAAACAATTAGAGAATTTATTTGAATGACTAGATCCATGTATATATATTTTTTAAAAGATCTTTTTTTTTATTTTATTTTTTAATTTACATTCCAAATCACTTCCCCTTTCCCGTTTCCTCCCTCCCCGAAAGTCCCATAATCCCCCTTCCCTCTCTCTTTTCTCCATTCAACCCCCTCTCGTTACTCTGTCCTGGTGTTCCCCTACATCCAGTCTTTCCAGGACCAGGGGTCTCTCCTACCATCTTTTTAGAAATCTATTGATATGCGGATTGTGTCTAGGGTATTCCGAGATTCTGGGTCAATATCCCCTTATCAGTGACTGCATACCATGTGTGTTCTTTTGTGATTGGGTTACCTCACTAAGGATGATATTTTCAAGATCTGACCATTTGCCTAGGAATTTCGTGAATTCATTGTTTTTAATTGCAGATTAGTATTCCATTGTGTAGATATACCACATCTTCTGAATCCATTCCTCCGTTGAGGGACATCTGGGTTCTTTCCAGCTTCTGGCTATTATAAATAAGGCTGCTATGAACATAGTGGAGCATGTGTCCTTATTGCATGCAGGTAAAGTCTCTGGGTATATGCCCAGGAGTGGTATAGCCGGATCCTCCGGGAGTGTCATGCCCAGTTTTCTGAGGAACCGCCAGACTGCTTTCCAGAGTGGTTGTACCAGCTTGCAATTCCACCAGCAGTGGAGGAGTGTTCCTCTTTCTCCACATCCTTGCCAACAACTGCTGTCTCCTGTGTTTTTGATCTTAGCCATCCTGACTGGTGTGAGATGGAATCTCAGGGTTGTTTTGATTTGCATTTCCCTAATGACTAAGGATGATGAACATCTCTTTAGGTGCTTCTCAGCCATTAGATATTCTTCAGGTGAGAACTCTTTGTGTAGCTCTATACCCCATTTTTTAATAGGGTTACTTGCCTCTCTGGAGTTTAACTTCTTGAGTTCTTTGTATATCTTGGATATTAGCCCTCTGTCGGATGTAAGGTTGGTAAAGATCATTTCCCAGTTAGTTGGTTGCCGCTTTGTCTTTTTGACGGTGTCTTTTGCCTTGCAAAAACTTTGTAATTTAATGAGGTCCCATTTGTCTATTCTTGATCTTAGAGCATAAGCTATTGGAGTTCTGTTCAGGAAATTCTCCCCTGTGCCCATATGTTCAAGGTTCTTCCCTAGTTTCCCTTCTATTAGTTTCAGTGTGTCTGGTTTTATGTGGAGATCTTTGATCCACTTAGAATTGAGCTTAGTGCAAGGAGATAAGGATGGGTCAATTTGCATTCTTCTGCATGTTGACCTCCAGCTGAGCCAGCACCATTTGTTGAAAAGGCTATCTTTTTTCCACTTGATGGTTTTAGCTCCTTTGTCAAAGATCAAGTGACCATAGGAGTGTGGATTCATTTCTGGGTCTTCAATTCTGTTCCATTGATCTACATGTCTGTTACTGTACCAATACCATGCAGTTTTTAACACTATTGCTCTGTAGTACAGCTTGAGGTCCGGGATACTGATTCCCCCAGAGGTTCTTTTACTCTTGAGAATAGTTTTAGCTATTCTGGGTTTTCTGTTATTCCAGATGAATTTTTGAATTGCTCTTTCTAACTCTATGAAGAATTGAGTTGGGATTTTGATGGGGATTGCATTGAATCTGTGTATTACTTTTGGTAAGATGCTCATTTTTACTATATTAATCCTGCCAATCCATGAGCATGGCAGATTTTTCCATCTTCTGAGGTCTTCTTCAATTTCTTTCTTCAGAGACTTGAAGTTCTTGTCATACAGATCTTTCACTTGTTTGGTTAGAGTCACGCCAAGATACTTAATATGGTTTGTGGCTATTGTGAAGGGTATTATTTCTCTTACTTCTTTCTCAGCCTGCTTATCCTTTGAGTATAGGAAGGCTTCTGACTTGCTTGAGTTGATTTTATATCCGGCCACTTGGCTGAAGTCGTTTATCAGCTGTAGGAGTTCTCTGGTGGAGTTCTTTGGGTCGCTTAAGTATACTATTATATCGTCTGCAAATAGTGATAGTTTGACTTCTTCCTTTCCAATTTGTATCCCTTTGACCTCTTTTTGTTGTCTAATTGCTCTAGCTAGAACTTCAAGTACTATATTGAAAAGATATGGAGAGAGAGGGCAGCCTTGTCTAGTCCCTGATTTTAGTGGGATTGCTTCAAGTTTCTCTCCATTTAGATTGATGCTGGCTACCGGTTTGCTGTAAATTGCTTTTACTATGTTTAGATACGGGCCTTGAATTCCTGATCTTTCCAAGACCTTTAGCATGAAAGGATGCTGAATTTTGTCAAATGCTTTCTCAGCATCTAATGAGATGATCATGTGGTTTTTTTTCTTTGAGATTGTTTATGTAGTGGATTACATTGATGGATTTCCTTATATTGAACCATCCCTGCATCCCTGGGATGAAGCCTACTTGATCGTGGTGAATGATCGTTTTGATGTGTTCTTGGATTCGGTTGGCAAGAATTTTATTGAGTATTTTTGCATCGATATTCATAAGAGAGATTGGCCTGAGATTCTCTTTCTTTGTCGGATCTTTGTGTGCTTTTGGTATTAGTGTAATTGTGGCTTCATAGAACGAGTTGGGTAGTGTTCCTTCTGTTTCTATTTTGTGGAACAGTTTGAAGAGTATTGGTGTTAGGTCTTCTTTGAAGGTCTGATAGAATTCTGCACTAAAACCATCTGGACCTGTGCTTTTTTTGGTTGGAAGACTTCCAATGACAACTTCTATTTCTTCCGGGGTTATAGGATGGTTTAGATGGTCTATTTGATCCTGATTTAATTTTGGTACTTGGTATCTGTCAAGGAAATTGTCCATTTCCTCAAGATTTTCTAGTTGTGTTGAATACAGGTTTTTGTAGTAGGATCTGATGATTTTTTGAATTTCCTCAGTTTCTGTTGTTATCTCTCCCTTTTCGTTTCTGATTATATTAATTTGGATACTATCTCTGTGCCCTCTGGTTAGTCTGGCTAAGGGCTTATCTATCTTGTTGATTTTCTCAAAGAACCAACTCCTCGTTTTGTTGATTCTTTGTATGGTTTTATTTGTTTCTACTTGATTGATTTCAGCCCTGAGTTTGATGATTTCCTGCCTTCTACTCCTCTTTGGTGTATTTGCTTCTTTTTGTTCCAGGGCTTTCAGGTGTGCCATTAAGCTGTTAGTGTATGCTGTCTCCCGTTTCTTTTTGGCGGCACTCAGGGCTATGAATTTTCCTCTTAGCACTGCTTTCATTGTGTCCCATAAATTAGGGTATGTTGTGCCTTCATTTTCAAAAAGTCTTTGATTTCTTTCTTTATTTCCACCTTGACCAAGTTATCATTGAGTAGAGCATTGTTCAGCCTCCATGTGTACGTGGGTTTTCTTTTGTTTTTGTTGCCATTGAAGACCACCCTTATTCCATAGTGATCTGATAGGATGCATGGGATTATTTCTATCTTCTTGTATCTGTTGAGGTCTGATTTGTGACCAATTATATGGTCAATTTTGGAGAAGGTACCATGAGGAGCTGAGAAGAAGGTGTATTCTTTAGCTCTAGGATGAAATGTTCTATATATATCAGTTAGTTCCATTTGGTCCAAGGCTTCAATTAGATTCACTGTGTCCCTGTTTAGTTTCTGCTTTCCTGAACGATCCATTTCAGAGAGCGGGGTGTTGAAGTCACCCACTATTATTGTGTGCGGTGCGATGTGTGCTTTGAGTTTTAGTAAAGTTTCTTTAACGAATGAGGGTGCCCTTGCATTTGGAGCATAGATAATCAGAATTGAGAGTTCTTGATGGTGGATTTTTCGCTTGATCAGTATGTAGTGTCCTTCTGTGTCTTTTTTGATGACTTTAGGTTGAAAATCAATTTTATCCGATATTAGGATGGCTACTCCACCTCGTTTCTTGGGGCCATTTGCTTGTAAAATTGTTTTCCAGCCTTTGACTCTGAGGTAGTGTTTGTCTTTGACACTGAGGTGCGTTTCCTGCATGCAGCAAAATGCTAGATCCTGTTTACGTATCCAGTCTGCTAGTCTATGTCTTTTAATTGGGGAATTGAGACCATTGATATTAAGAGAGATTAAGGCATAGTGATTATTGCCATCTGCCATTCTTGACGCTATCTTTATGTTTGAGTGGTTATCTACTTTTGGGTTTGATTCAAGAAGGTTATTATCTCATTTTTTCCAGGGTGTTGTTTCTCTCCCTGTATTGGAGGTTTCCACCTATTATCCGTTGCAGGGCTGGATTTGTGGAAAGATATTGTGAAAATTTGGTTTTATCATGGAATATCTTGGTCTCTCCATCTATGGTGATTGAGAGTTTTGCTGGGTATAGTAGTCTAGGCTGGCATTTGTGCTGTCTTAGTGTCTGCATGAGATCTGCCCAGGATCTTCTGGCTTTCATAGTCTCTGGTGAGAAGTCTGATGTGATTCGGATAGGTCTTCCTTTGTATGTTACTTGGCCCTTTTCTCTTACTGCTTTTAGTATTCTTTCTTTGTTTAGCACATTCGGTGTTTTGATTATTATGTGACGGGAGGTATTTCTGTTCTGGTCCAGTCTGTTTGGAGTTCTGTAGGCTTCTTGTACGTTCATCGGCATCTCTCTCTTTAAGTTAGGGAAGTTTTCCTCCATAATTTTGTTGAAGATGTTTACTGGCCCTTTAAGTTGCAAATCTTCACTCTCATCTATACCTATAATCCTTAGGTTTGGTCTTCTCATTGTGTCCTGGATTTCCTGGATGTTTTGGGTTACACGTTTTTTGCATTTTGCATTTTCTTTGACTGTTGAGTCGATGCTTTCTATGGAATCTTCAGCACCTGAGATTCTTTCTTCCATCTCTTGTATTCTATTGTTGATGTTTGCATCTATGACTCCTGATTTCTTCCCAAGGCTTTCTATCTGCAAAGTTGTCTCCCTTTGTGATTTCTTCGTTGTTTCTACTTCCTTTTTTAGTTCCTGGATGGATTTGCTGAGATCCTTCACTTGTTTGTTTGTATTTTCCTGTATTTCTTTAAGGTATTTTTGCATTACCTCTTTCAGGATTTCTGCCTGTTGACCCACGTTCTCCTGCATTTCTCTGAGTGATTTTTGTGTTTCCTCCTCATGGGAATCCATCTGTTGATCCATCGTCTCCTGCATTTCTTTAAGCAGTTCTCGTGTTTCCTTTGTAAGGGCATCTAACCGTGATTCATTTCTTTAAGCAATTTTTGTGTTGCCTCCTTATGGGCATCCATCTGTTGACCCATATTCTTCTGCATTTCTTTATGCAAATTTTGTGATTCCTTTGTGAGTGCATCTACCCGTTGATTCATCTCGTTAAGTGATTTTTGTGTTGTCTCCTTGTGCGCCTCCATCTTTTGATCCATGTTCTCCCGCATTTCTCTAAGCGATTTTTGTGTTTCCTTTGTAAGGGCTTCTAACCGTTGATTCATGGTCTCCTGTAACTCTTTATGAGATTTATTTGTGTCCTTCTTGTGATCCTCTAATAGCATCATGAGAAGTGATTTTAAATCCAGATCTTGTCTTTTGGGTGTGGTGGGGTATCCAGGACTTGCTGCTGTTGGAGAGTTGGGTTCGGATGGTCCCACATTACTTTGATTTCTGTTAGTAACATTCCTACGTTTGCCTTTTGCCATCTGGATACCTCTGGTGTTAGTTGGTCCTGCTGCCACTGGCTGTTGGTTGGACCTCCTGTGAGCCTGCAAAGCTATTTCTGCCCCCCCTGGTTTGCCAGGATTCCCCAGGCACCGATTTCTGGGGCCTGCCTGCTCCTGAGTGACTTTGGAGCCCTAATGTGCCTTGCCCCAAGTGATCTTATATTGGGGAGGCCTTGCGCCTCCAAAGGCTCAGCCTAGTGGATTCCTGAAGCAGAGGTCGCCAAAGGGAGGCTGGTAGGCTCCTGCCCTGTGCAGGGGTGAGTGATCTCTCCTGGGGGGGGAGGGGGCGTCCCTCTGCCAGGCAGAAGTCCCACAGCAGAGTTGGCGCGCTGGTTACTGCAGATCAGCCCAGCACTTGGGAGCCGCATACACACAAGCCGCCCGAGACCCAAGTGATATTATGCCTGTCTGTCTCAGAACCTGGCTGTCCCAACTTCCCAGTCACTGGAGCAAAGATGGCAGAGTGCCTGTATTTTCTTTTTTGGGGGTGTGTGTGAAATGTTCTGTATATATCTGTTAAATCTATTTGTTTCATTTTTTATTCTTTATTTACATTCCAAATGATTTCTCCTTTCCCAGTTTCCCCCTCCCAAAAGTCCCATAAGCTCTCTTCCCTCCCCCTGTAACCCAATCAACCCCCTCCTTGTTCTCTGTCCTGGTATTCCCCTACACTGCTGCATCGAAACTTTCCAGGATCAGGGGCCTCTCCTTCCTTCTTCTTGGTCATCATTTGATATGTGAATTGTGTCTTGAGTATTCCGAACTGGGCTAATATCCACTTACCAGTGACTGTATACCTTATGTGTTCTTTTGTGAGTGGGTTACCTCACTTAGGATGATATTTTCCAGTTCCAAACATTTGCCTAAAAATTTCATGAATTTGTTGTTTTTAATTGCTGAGTAGTATTCCATTGTGTAAATATACCACATTTTCTGTATCTATTCCTCCGTCGAGGGACATCTGGGTTTTTTCCAGCTTCTGGCTATTATAAATAAGGCTGCTATAATCCATTTGTTTCATAATGTTTGCTAGTTTCATTGTTTCTCTGTTTAGTTAAGTTTCAATGACATGTCCATTGGTGAGAGTGGGGTATTGAAGTCTCCCACTACTATTATGTGAGGTTCAAGGTGTGATTTGAGTTTTAGTAAAGTTTCTTTTACAAATACGGGTGGCTTTGCATTTAGGCCATAGATGTTCAGAGTTGACATGTCATCTTGGGTTGCTGAGTTGGGTTCTGATGGTACCACATTTCATCAGCTTCTGTTGATTATGCTCTTGTGCTTGCCATTCACCATCTGGCTGTCTCTGGTGTTGGTTGAGCTGGGTGCCCTGTGTTTAAGCAGGCTTCCAGGAAGGCAGGTGGAGCTGTGGGATGAGGGGCAGTGTGCCCATAAAGACTACAGGTGGAGGTATGGAATGGAAGGAAGATGGAATTCCAACAGGGTTTGGTAGAGCCCAGGGTTGCTGGGCTTGGTGTAGTCCCAGCACGTGGTGGGGATGGGATGGGGAGGTCTCACCTGTGTTCTGGGTTGGAGCAAGGCTTCCTGGAAGGCAGGTGTTTCATTTGCACATGTTTCTTGCTATCATTTTAACTTCAGAAAAAACAATAACCTCTTGTTTGACTTTGTTTCTGAAGCATCCACAGTATTCATTACATCTCAGATCCAAAATGACACTCCCTTGGTTCTCAACAAGATCACACCAGTCTTTCTTGAAGCTTCTAGTAATTTTAGATTATAACAAGTCAAATTTTCCCTTAAGATCCAGCATAGCCAACACACCCTGCCTCTGAGTTTCCTCTCTCTTCCTTCTCTCATTTTGTAACTAACTCCACTGCATCCATGGGGGTTTCTTGTGAACTGAAAACATCCCAGGATCAACCCCTGCTTCTGGAACTTTGCTTTGTAAACTCCCTGACCTGGATGCCTAAATGCCAGACCCCAATGCACCTGATTTCTTCTTTACCCACTCAAATCTTATTTCAATATTCTCTCAATGTGTATCCATTCCCTACCATCCCCTTCATACAGTTCCTGAAACATCATAGGAACTCAACATATTCCATATAAACTTGTTGAAGTGTTGATAAAATGGGAGTGACTTATATAAAGTATATGATATTGAATTTATGTGTGTCAAATTTGAATTTATATACATTGAAGCAGATCCTTATTTTTTTCTGGATTTTCTCTATGCTTTCATAATATACTGGTGTATGAAAAGGAAATTCTAGAATTTTCAAGTGCATAACTTTGTTGTTGTCTCATTCATGAATGAGAACAGCAGCACCAACATGCAGAATCTCAATTCACATCACTTGACAATTTGAAATTTTTGAGGCCATTGTTAATAATCCTTTATGTCCAGCAGATGGCGCTCGTTGACAAGTAACTGGATAGCAGGCACAAGGATCCACATCTTGATTATCTAAGACCTTGCAGGGTACTGAAACTTTTGTTCCATGTTCAACAATACTCCATTATTTATGGTTTTTATTAGCCAGAGTCCAGCACAATGTGATAATATCAAGCAGAACTTTCAGATCTCAATACACACTTTGGTAAATTTCAAGTTTTCTGTAACAGAACGAAATCTTGCAACATCCCACTCCATCCTTCCCTGGACACAGTTTGGATACATATCATATAATGTGTCTAAACTGGGTATGCTGCCCACCCTCTGTTCACAGAGATAAACCTCAAATCATCCGATTTACTGCTAGAGAATATGCATATGCTCAGGTTTAACCAGCCCTCATCAGCAGCCTAATGTCATGACTCTGTACTTGCTCTTTACCTCACCTTATATCCTTACCAGAAGATTGCAATGATGGATTGATACAGACAGAGGGAGAGACAGGGGGGAAGAGGAGAGGAAAGGCAAGGAGAGATGGATAGGTAGATGATAGATGATAGATGTTTGATAGGTAGACATATGGATGATAGATAGATGATTGCATAGGCAAACAGATGATAGTTAGGCAATAGATAGACAAATAGATGATAGATAAAGATAGATGATAAATAGATAGTATATGGACAGATGATAGATAGATGTTAGATTATTGATTCATATGTAGATAGATAGATGGATGATAGACAGAGCTCTACACACAGAAATTGCTGACAAGGAACATCATACCTCCCCTCTCCCTTTTTCTTTATTTTTTCCTCCCTCATTTCTTCCTTCTATCTTTCTCTCTAGATGAACATTTCTTCTTACTTTTTTTATGAGGAATTTTTTTTAAAGCACTTCTCACTTTCCTTGGGATCAAGCTTAAAATGCATGTTCTGTGTTAGAGTATCTGAAGCGGGCCATGGGAATCTGATTTCTTTCTTTTCTAACGTTCTATTTTTATTTTGAATTAACTGCATATGTATGTGTCTGTGTGGGGATTTGTGTACAGAAATGCAGGACTTAAGGAGGCCACAAGGGAGTATTGGATCTCTTGGAACTGGAGTTACATGCATTTGTGAGCTTCCTGATGAGGTAGCTCAAAATCAAACTCAGGTCTTCTGTAAGAGCAGTCTGGTCTGGAATTTTAAACACCTGTGAGGTAAGGGACACTCTTGGAAAAAGGGAAGTGAGAGAGGCCTGCTTTTGTCTGGCCTAGGAGCTGAGCTATTTACTTACTTTCATTTTAAATGGCTTAGGACTGGAGGGAAGGAAGAGTGTAGACAGATCTTATGTAGACCGAGAATGAAAGATGCATATTACCTGACAGAGTTTCCTCTTGCTAAAACCCTTAGAAGAGCAGACTTTACATAGTGATAGATCTGAATGATTGTTTCTGGCCTGCTTGGCTGTGCATGTGGGAGGGCAGGCAGGCTGCTTTTCAGGTCTGAGAGAGGCCTCTGACCCGCACAGGCTGCAGTAGTGAGTTAACATGTTCAGTGAAGTATGGGCCAGATCATGCTTTAGTGAATGGAAGTCAAACCCCGCAACCCACTCAGTCATTAATAAAGGAGGCCTGATGACCTCAGACTACTTGATTTTTATTTCTACATCTTAGTGATGCCAATACTGGGAGATAATAAATGCTTGAAGCCCAAGTCTTTGCTATGTTCTTCATGGCATGATTCAGGTATGTATCTTTCGCAGACTCTAGGAGACGCATGCGTAGTTAGTGCTGCACTCCAGACCTGCACGATGATTCTATCACTGTCCCAGTCTCACCAACTTTGTGCCACTAATTAATTTCCATGGCAGTCCTGACTACTACGGAGTAGCCAATCAGAGGGAATTACAAGTCTGGGTTCTAGCCCTGTGTTAGAAAGCTCTTGTCAATTTGGGAGGCCCGATTTCCCCATCCCCACCATCTGATAATAATCCTCCGGAGAACAGCCACCAGCCGTGTTTCAGCCGCAGGCTAGAACCTCCCGAAACAGGCCTGATTGCACAAAGGCAGCAGCCGTGTAATTTTTGCTCTTGCAGGTGTAACCATGGTAATGAGATCAGACGGAAAAGCCTTTTTCTTAATGTAGGCAACACTCAAGTGCACACTGCAGTTTGGGGTGCTGGTTTAATTTTAGAATCCGTGCTTTGTTTCACGGAACAAAGAATGCTTTAAGAGGCTCGCCGTCGACCTTTCCTAGCTCCACTTCTTTGCAGGACAGTGAAGTCCAGTTGTAGGTGAGGTTTGTACTCATCAGTTTCTGACTCTGCTTTTCAGGTAGGGTATCCATCTACCTGCTGCAGCTGCTGTGACATGGCTGTGGCATTAGAAAGACATTCTGTGGTGGCACTTCCCAGGAGTATCAATAGTATGATAAAGGAACTGACCTCAAGAAAACACAGCTGTACTAATTAGTCTATGTTTAAACCAGGCATAGCGTTAGCTTTCATAATCTGCAGTACAAACCCTGAACAGTATATGCCATTATCAGCTCCTGCTCGAGGTAGTGCAGAGATCTGTAACCTACCAAAGACCCCATAATGCATAATTAATATCATAAGTGTTTGACCTAAGTGTTCTGCCTGAGGGTCTGCACCCTGGACCATCACCTCAATGCCAAGTTCTAGTGGTAGTTGTGCACAGTACAGGCAGAGTTCTGAGGAGGACAAAAGATCATGGAGAGGACTGTGGAGCATCACCTTAAGAAGTTTTACTGAGGGCCTGGAGTAGTGATTCTTAACCTATATATAGCTCAAGAGCCTTTTGGAGGTTGCATATCAGACAACCTGCATATCAGATATTTACATTGTAATTCATAACAGTAGCAAAGCTAGTTATGAAATAGCAATGAAATATTTTTATGGGTGGAGATCACCACCATATGAGGAACTGTACTGAAGGGTCGCAGCATTAGGAAGGTTGAGAATCACTGGCCTAGAGAGATTACTCAGTGATTAAGATCACTTGCTGTTCTTCCAGAGGACATGAATTCTGTTCCCAGCACCCACACCATATGTAGCAGACATCAAACCTGGCAGGGACTTGATCTTACATTGCCCATCTTCTAGAATCTCAGGAAACAAATCATATTCTTTATAAGGTATCCAATCTTGGGGATTTTGTTAGAGCAGTGCAAACAGATTGAGACATTTCTATCATATCAATTTCTACATTAGCCCTGTTTTGTGCAGTTATCTTTCCTGCTTGGTTAGAAATTCTAGATCAAATTGAAGCTCTTCTTCTTCTTCTTCTTCTTCTTCTTCTTCTTCTTCTTCTTCTTCTTCTTCTTCTTCTTCTTCTTCTTCTTCCTTTTCTTTTTCTTCAGTCTGGGATTAACACAGTCACAGAGATACTTAGCTGAAGCTGTCAAAGCAAGTGAATTAAAGACCACTTGACCAAGAGTAGCTTGCATGTTGCATAGACAATGGCCATGGGAACTGTATGCCTTGCTTTGTTCTTCTCCCAGTGGCTCTGGCTTTGGCCCTAGAACTTGCTCTAACTTGTACAATAGTAGTGTGATAGTTGAGCCTTGGTGACTTGCTGAATGTGGCTTTGCTTCTTGCTTCAGTGGGACCTCTGAGCCTTCCAAGGCATCAGAGGAGCACACTTGTTAACTCCTGAGTTAACTGATAATGTGGAGTCCTTGAAAGGAAGGTTGCCTGCTGACAAAGGAACATTTGTCACTCAGTGTGGACTCCTGAGTGTCCCAGATCCCAGGAGCAACCCACCTGTTGCTCACCATGACTTGGAGGGACTGGACTTGTTTGAGTTTCTTTGTTTTGGAGGAGCACATTAAATAGCAACAGTTAAGCAGTCTTGGGCTGCTAATTTTCAGAGAGCTGGAAATCATCCAATTGATGAGCCTTGATAAACACTAAACATTTCGCTGCTGGTAAAATCCAAACAGCAGCAATGCAGACTCACTAGCTAGGCAGCATGGAAGAGAAGTCAGAGCCCTGCCATCACTTGATGTGTGAGCTGAAGCATGGGACACTGCTCCTCAGACCATAGGAAAATCTATCTTTGGAGGCTGTCAAGAGAATTTAATGGAGTCGTGTTTCTTTTTTTTTTTCTAAGTTTTTTTATTTACATTCCAAATCATTTCCCCTTTCCCGTTTCCTCCCTCTCCGAAAGTCCCATAAGCCCCCTTCCCTCCCTCTTTTCCCCATTCAACCCCCTCTGGCTTCTCTGACCTGGCATTCCCCTACATCCAGTCTTTCCAGGACCAGGGGTCTCTCCTTCCATCTTCTTGGAAATCTGTTGATATGCAAATTGTGTCTAGGGTATTCCGAGATTCTGGGTTAATATCCCCTTATCAGTGACTGCATACCATGTGTGTTCTTTTGTGATTGGGTTACCTCACTAAGGATGATATTTTCAAGTTCTGACCATTTGCCTAGGAATTTGGTGAATTCAGTGTTTTTAATTGCAGAGTACTATTCCATTTTGTAAATATACCACATCTTCTGAATCCATTCCTCCGTTGAGGGACATCTGGGTTCTTTATAGCTTCTGGCTATTGTAAATAAGGCTGCTATGAACATAGTGGAGCATGTGTCCTAATTGCATGCAGGTAAAGCCTCTGGGTATATGCCCAGGAGTTGGAGTTGTGGTTCTAAAGTAGCTTATGCAGACCATAACTGCACCAAACACAACTGGTGTTACTTTTTCTTGGCTGTTCTGTGGCTTGAGGATATAGGTAATACATGTAAGTTCTTTCCGCAGATATACCTCTCTCTTACTCTTGTGTCTTCTACTGACTACAAGCAATTGCTTATTGATTAAATGACCATACGGACCAAACCAGGTTAATACCAGGTTCCTCCAAATAGTTGTAGGCCAGTTCAGATCCTTTAATATAGTTTCTCATTTTGTGGTGACTTCAACCATAAAATTATATTACTACTTCATAACTATAATTTTGCTACTGTTATGAGAATCTTAATATAAGTATCTGATCTGCAGAATATCTGATATGAGGCCTCTGTGAAGGGGTTGTTCAGCCACGAATGGGTCACTATCCTCAGATTTAGGACCACTCTCCTACACTGATCTCCTGGGACATGATTACATATGTGTGTGTGTGTGTGTGTGTGTGTGTGTGTATGTGTGTGTGTATGTGTG